>CM040477.1:16047470-16084608 GCA_022758105.1 Pangasianodon gigas
AGACTGAGTGTGAAGGAAGCTGTGAAAAGAGGAGTTTTAAGCTGGGCTTTGAAGGTGGAGATGGAGGAGTTATCTCAGAGAGATTGGGGCAGACAGTTCCATAGTTTGAGGACATGACTCCAGACAAACCCTTCTTGAAAATGGACAGTTTGTACCTCAGGAGTCCAATAAGGAGTCCAGTGCCAGAGGAGCTGAGTGTACATACTGGGATGTGACAGTATAAAAGCTCTGGGTCTGAAATATATAAAATAGGTCTGTAGCAGGTCTGTAATATATACAATACGTTATAGCAAACCTCAGTCTGACATGTCATAGTTTTCATCCATTTATAGCTACATTTAATGTTGTTGAGCATCTGCGACACAAGTTAATAAGACAAAAAAAAAAAAAAATGCTGCTTGTTATTGAGAAACCAGAAGTTCTCTGTCCTGAAGAATCTTCCATGTTGGAAAACTTACTGACTGTTACAAAGCGCTGACACTGGAGACTCCTTCCATTAATGCTACATAAATATCTCCTTACAAAAAAAACTTCACCATATCAACAATTATCATTTTTCTTTGTTAAATATCAATACATTTTTTAATCTGTTTATTATTAGACTAAGATTATATAGATTGTCCATGATAGAAGTTCCTGTGAATTAGTGAATTACTTTAGAAACGATAACATATTAGAAGGAGTGCATTAATATAAACCTGTGATTTGCGTTGTAGCCAGAACTACTGTCCACTTTGCTGTTAAAGAAAATGAATTAACAATTACTGACCAATCAGAGTCGAGAATTCAGCAGCTATAAAATCAATATAATGATATTGCAATATAATGATGAAGCAAAACATTTATTGCCTCGACATTGATGCACCTAACTTAAAAAAGCAAGCAATTCCCAAGTCCTCCAGCACAAAGACCTTGATTCTGTTTGACAACTTTCGAGTCATATCCACAAAAACCTTGAGAAATCTCTCTGAGCCGGTGATTCAAGATGAATCCATTTCCGCTTCATTACCTAATCGTAAAGCAGCAATAGGAAGCATCCTACACCATTCATGATAAATATAGATCTACATCCTTCCACAGAGGGAACTCAGCCAGCCAACTAGAAGGAGGAGAGGTTTTCAAAGAGGACGGAGAAAGCATTGTGGGCCTCTGAGGGATGGACTGAGGAGGATGAAGAGAGAAACCTGTGGGAGCAGCAGAGGTTTGCCCCTAATGAGAATATGGTGGGTGTTCTGAAGAAATCGTGACAGGTGTGGGGTTTTTTTTTCAGTTTCCTGTCAGAGCCATTTCAACTCTTACAGCAAGAAGAAGCCCAGTGGAATTATGCAGGATAAAGAACTTTGATTATTCACAACATGGCTCTGCCTGTTACAGCATTCCGGATTCCCTCACAAGTTCGACAATATGACCCAGGTTCATCAGATCTGTTTCTGAGTAGGAATTGAGTGATATGAAATGATGTGGAAAGTTCAGACTGTTATACTATTTAAGAATTAAAACAAAATGTGGGTGTGCTGTTATAGGAAAATACTTAATGGTAGGGTGGCATGATGAAGCCTGGCCTAAAGCGGAGTCACTGTTTCCACCCTGAAATTGATTATTTTCCTATAACAGCACATAATGAAGTATGTTATTCCTCTTTTACGACAGCAATTTACCAACAATTAAAATTTTTTTAATTTCAAAATTTAAATTTTTTATTTCATTTTCGCTCACTGACTGACTCTCATTGTTGAAATGAGGAGTCCAGCTAGCTGAATTTCAATCTAGCTACCCTTAGCTAGCAAGCAGTGCGTGATACCAGGGACATTCTGTGATGCACATGCATCTGCTGCATTTGTTCACAAACTAGCCCACCTCCATGAAGAAAAACAAGTTTTTTCTTTCTCTTGATGGTAATAAACAGGTTGTCATATTACTGAGAAAGCGCAAACTCAAAGTCTTTCCCGTATATCAGAAAACTTTAGAAACGGCTTTACCTCTGACTGTTACAACGTGCCGACACTGGAGACTCCTCCCATAACTGGTAAATAAACATCTTCACACAGAAAACATCATCATATCAATGATTTTTTTTATTACATTCATTTATGTGGAGCATCTGCCATACAAGTCCATAGCATCTGCCATACAAGTAGTACATTTTAAGAGTGTTCTTTACAAAGGCTATTTTACAAATATTCTATCTGTTTTAATAAAAATAAATTAATGCTTTCACTGCAGCTTTGCTTTAAGACAATACACCGTTTCATTAAAAACTATAATATTTGGTTGGTATGATTATAATGCTGTTTGTTTTTTAATATCATCTCAGCCCTTTTGCTGATTATTCCTGTCCTCAGAAAGGGACACTGCCTCAAAATTGCTTGACAAAGGACACACGAGGTCAGCTGCTCCCATAAAGACCGACGGAATCAGCCGTAATATTAGCCACGTCCACAGTTTTACCCAGTCTCATTCATCTCAGATGGGATTTGGCAATCTCAATTGAATCTTCTGCCTGTTACGCCTGGAGTATCGCAGCGGGAGAAAGTAAAAAATGCTCTGTAGATGGCAGCTTCTGCCTCTTGTCGTTCCTGAGATGCAGCGATTATTTTTCGATATGTCAAAATCCTCAAGTGGGAACGGAGTTATGCCAAAAAAAAATGACATATCTCGCTGAGATGTGACAAAATCTGTGGAAAAATCTCGGACTGACATGCTGGGTTAGGATTTGGAATTCAGTTATGTATTGTGAACACTGCGGCCTGTTGAAACACTTGACAGGGAAAGTTACAATGTGAGGAAATGTATGATTTATAGATTGTCAGTTGTGTTACATAACTCAGGCCTAAATATACTGTAGTTCTGTATTAAAAGTATCACACACACAGCTCTTTATATTACTAGTATTTGCTATTTAGAAATGTCAGTCCCAAAGAAGGATGCGTGGCCTCTGTACTTACCAGCCTAAAGAAGGATGCGTGGCCTCTGTACTTACCAGCCTAAAGAGGGAGGTGTGGCCTTTGCACTCGTTATTCCTTGCATTATGTTGTTTCGTGGACACAGCAGTCTGCATGCTTCACGCAATCGCAGATGCGGCTCATGCACTAGACAATCTTTCATTTGGAGAGATCCCTGCACCTGAAATGTACCTGACCCCCAAATCCTGCTTCCTCACAAAAATAAATAAAGCCATCTATCATGTGACTGTCAACAGCAACTCGCTGTTGGAAACAAGAAAAAAGACACAAATAAAAGTAAAATGTGGAGGAAGGATTGGTTGAGGGTTGTCTGTTCTGCAAAGAGAACTGGAGGTATAGTTGAAAGAAACATAGCTATTTTTGTACTGTGTGTCACCAGGAATCATTTTATGTTTTTATTTTTTGTTCCTAACAACCATTTGAGTATGATATGCCAAATAATTTCTTATAGTAGTGTTATTATTGTGCTTACATTTTTCCCTTGCTGCCCAACCCAAATAGATGGATGATAAACTGGATTCAGGGATCTGCTGTGCATGTCAGCAGTTGAGCTTCATTTCCTCTTGGACTCTTATTGGCTGTTGCTTAGTGCTGCACTTGCTAATTGTTGTAGAGGTTTTCACACTACATGATTCATCCCAGAGAATTTCAAACATGCCTAAAAATATTGGCACATCTGTGACAGCTAGCATAATGAGAATCATGTCACATTTGTCACCAAGCAAAGGGGGGCAGGGGTTGTTTGGAGGGGGCACAGATCCCTAAAATTAGTCTACAACAGGGAAATCTGGGCTAAATTTATGAAGTGTGCAATAAGCATAAGTCCCAGTGCTCAATTATTGGGTAGAAAGTTATTTTTAGTCTAATTTTCTAATTATCTGCATAGACACTTACATATTAATACAAATGGGATTCCAAGCACTATATTATCACAGTCATTATGGAAATATGAAGGGGCCCATTGTAGCATGTAAAGACTTACAATATGACTGTAAGCAATTACAATATGAATCCACCCAAATAATTTAAGCTTTGCACAGAACTGCTTTAATTAGACTATTTATGGAACTTAATGGCTTAATTATTTTAGCTACAGAGACACTTTCACAGTACCAGCATACAGTGGTTATAGAATGGGGTCAGGGGTGGACAACTGAGAGATAAAGGGCGCTAAAACTTTCACAAAATAAAAACCTCAGTATCTGGGTACGTTATCACTGTTGTTTTACAGAAATGAAGATCAGTAGTAGTTTTTTGGCTTAATGGTTAACATGTTCGCCTATCCCTGCGTTCACAGAGTTCTCCCTGTGCTTCTCCCCAAAGACATGCATTGCACACTGATTGGCATCTCTAAATTGTAGTGTGTGAATGGGTGTGTGAGTGTGTGTGCCCTGTGATGGGTTGGCACCCCATCCAGGGTGTCCCTGCCTTGTGCCCCGAGTCCCCTGGGATAGGTTCCAGGCTCCGTGCGATCCTGTGTAGGATAAGCAGTACAGAAAATAGATGGATGGATAAAAAGCATGACTTTTTTGATATAAGATGAATAAAATGCTTGCTGTAATTGGTAAATAATTGACTTTGGTGTAGTAATATTAACACCATATTGCATTGGGCCACATCACACCACCTCATTGTTGATTATTTTCCTATAACAGCACACCCTCAAGTATTTCATTCCTTACTTAGATTTTGTCTGAAGAAAGTCACTGAATAGTTGATATACAATATAATTATATAACACAACTGCTGTATTGTGTAAGATTTGAGTCTTAAATCCTGCTAGTAGGCTGCATTTCTATTTCATATTATTCAAAAAAGAAAAAAAATGAAATATTTATGCCAGTTTTTCTTTAAATAAATTGACCAAGAAAAGGTCAAAAGAAGTGGAGGCAAAGAAAGTGTAATGACTTTAAAAAGGTGAGGGAAAAGGGTAGAAATTACAACTTTATGTAGAAAGTCACTCAGATCTTCACCTGAAATGATGACAGCAGAACCTCAGCATGCCCACGCTGCCTGCTGTGTCATGAACAGAGTTAACAGTGATCTGAACAGTGCTGATGATGACACTGACCTGAATGACCTCAAGCCAGAATACGTTCAGAGGAAGAATGCTGCAAAACGTTCTATATGGTCCGAATAGCTCCAATAATGATGAAAACGAGAGAAACAATGATGCTGGAATTAGTTAGAACTATAATTATATAATTCTATAATTAAAAAACACCCATTTTTATTCATTTGTAGTTATATTTAATATTGTGGAACATCCATGAAACAAGTTAGTTCCTGTTCTCACTTACATTATAGCAGCTATAAACATCCTTCCATCGCTAGCCTTACCTTTTTCTCACTCTTGAACTTAATAAGACAAAAAAAAAAATCACAGGTTGTCATGTTACCAAGAAACCATAAAGCGCAAGCCTATGTATCCCGAAGACTTTCCTGTGGCAGAAAACCTCTGACTGTTACAAAGTACTGACACTGGAGGCTTTTTCCATAAATCTTACCAGAAACTTCACCGTATCAACGATTTAAATAAGTTTTTTTAAACTTAAATGTTTGTGGAAGGATTGCTGTGAATTAGCTGATCAATATTGATCTGTCGTTTCTGTGAAGGTTAGTCAAATGAAAACTTTTTTTTTTTTTAAATTTTGCATTGTTTATTAGGTGTCACAATAATGTATCATGTTGTACTTAATCTCCATTTTGTTCAATGCAAGTCTTCTAGTGCTTAATGTGTCTGGATTCGTCTAGAAAAAAAAAATCCTCTGGTTATGTGTGCAGCCATTGAAATTAAGGTTTTAATTTGACTCACCCTCGTACGTATGTGAATACGTTTAAATTGCTGAATGAGGCTTTTCGGTTTCATGTCATCAAAAGAACGGAGCACTTCATTTGTAAAGAAGATCTGGAAACTGATGCAGCCCTTCTAATTAACAACATGGAGATAAAAGGCCATCATTCGTAATTAAGTGTGGCGGTAAGATGCTGTCATCTCATGTTATAGAACTGTTTTTATCCTCTCTCTCTCTCTCTCTCTCTCTCTCTCTCTCTCATTTCTTCATCTGACTTTCATCTGTCAAAAAAATCAACCCCCTTTTTAACAGTGACTTTGTCACCTGCAAGGGGGGGGGATATTAAATCCATCATTCTAAAAAAAAAAGAAAAAGAAAAAAACCCTCAGATATTCAGAAGTCGTGCCTGTTTTTTTTTTTTTTTTTTCGTTCCCCCAGACACTCCATATCATTTCCTTTGTGTTTTGAGGAGCATTTGTGTGGCAGTTGCTAGCCGTGGGGCGCATAGTAAACACTAGCTCTCAGATGGATTACTTTATTGTGGTTGTCCATTTCACACTGAGGGAGAAACGAGCGCTGACACCCAGAATGCAGATCAATACGTTTAGCAGAGCTGCAGCTCCACAGATTATGCCTGGATCCTATAGCTCAGCTATTGTTACACCTTGGTAAAGCTGACGAGCCATGTTAAATAGATTTTATGTTTGGCCCCCGGGCAAGAATTATTCAATTGAAAAGCATGTATTATCAAGGCTCTTGGTGTAGAAGAGTTAATGGGTGGACAATCTCTTTAATATCCACCATATGTACAAAATGACACAATTCAATGGATGTCTGTTGAACTGGTAGAACTGATATAGAAGTCAGGAGTAACAAAATAGGAGTTTGTTTTGGAACAGATCTATACTTCATCATTTTATTAAAAAATTTAACATTCTTTTCCAGCGGGTATCTTTGTTGCCTCAGGTCCAGGGTCTCCGGTCTGGAGTTTCACATGTTCTCCAAACGTAACCACTGGTTTCCTCGGGGTTTTTTGGTTTTCTCCCACCTCCCAAGAACATGCCAGTAGGTGTATTGGCTATGCTAAATTGTCCCTAGTATACGTTATCGCACCAATGAACAGACGATATAAAATGACAATCTGGATGTATTTCACAACTGATAATCAAACCAAAGAAGGCTGCAGGCTGTACTCTGTGAACTCTGTGAATCAAGAGGAGGAACTACAGCATCCTCCTATAATACAACTAACTCGATCAAATAAAACTGCATTTAAACAGTATGTTTAATAGAAATCATGAGGAGAGCCAGCCTGAGCATGCAGCGCAGGAGTGTGGTCCTTAAACATCAGTGCGAGGTGCTGTGAATTGCACACACACACACACACACACACACACACAAAGGTACAGTATTCATGAGCATAGAGCAGTAGAGTGAGCGTTTAGAGAAACTGTTGCATGTGAGGGAGAGGGCATTTCAGTTCTGCGAGCACTGAGCACTGAGACATGCGTAAGTCAGGTCTAATCTTTCCTCATAAGTCCAAGTGTAAGTCAAGGTACCTCATGCTTATTTTTAATGATAGTGCTTTCCGCTCTCAGGTTGGCCGCCATTGCTGTCTTTATTAAAGATAATGTTTAACATGTTAAACATAAATTTCAGCATGACGAGTTGAGCACACAGCAGCAACCAACATAAACAGAGGGAGTTAAAATAAAATGTTCCATGACGTCCATGACGTTCCATGACATTTTGGTATCAATATCAATATCAATATGAACGAGTACCAAAAAACATGTACTCATACTCATACTCAGTCTGAAAAAATGGTGTATTCTGAAGTATATCTCATGAGATAGGTAGATAGGTAGGTAATTCTAAATATATATATATAAACTCCAGTAATCAGAGTCAGGAAGTATTGTGGCATTGACAAGGAAGAGCCATAGGAAGCATTGTTAAAGCAACACTTACACTTACTGCATAACAACAGGCATAGTGGTCAGCCACAGAAATGGCTCATTACTGGGAAAACCCGGCAGGCATGACCAATCCCAACGGGCTTCATAAAACGGTGAACACAAACAGAACTGAACTAATGTGCCAGTATAACATATACACAAAAGATAAAACACTACATTACAACTCTAACAAACAGCCCTTAATCTAACAAAACAAAGATAGTAAACATTAAAATAACTAGGATACAGCAGAGCTTCATGGGTTTGTAAATGAGTGACGCAACAGTATTAATGCCGACGTTGTCACATCTGCAGATTTGCACATAATTGCGATACGGAGCTTATTTTTTTTTTAGCTGCAGGTTAAGGGTAGAATGTTTTGCATATATTACAATAATTCTTACATTATTCCACAGAGCTGTTGACTTCTCCATTCTGTTTGATCAGAAGGTGTTGATTCATTTCTAACATGTTTGCAGCGACTTCTATAGTAGATGACCAACAAAAATGGATTTAAAAAGAAAATGTACGTAATTGTTGATATGGTGATGGAGAAAGTCTTCAAGACAGAGGACTTTCCATACAACTTCATGTTCTTTAATCAATAAAAATAATGTTAGCATTGGAAAATAGCTATGGTATACGTAAGGAATAATAATTAAAACAAAGTGATTTGCCAGTGATTACACACTTATTTTATTAATGAATGACACGTAACAATTTTTTACAGTTTATAGTTATATTTAATGTTGTGGAACATCCATGAGGCAAGTTCCTGTTCCTGTTATCACAAATTAATTCCTGTTATCACTGTGATAAACAGTTGTCCCCTTACCCGTGTCTCTTTTTCTCTCTGTCTCTCTCTATCTCTCTCTTTCTCTCTCTCTGTCAAAATATGTAGCTTGTTATTTTACGTGAAAGTGTAAACTTGTCTGTCCTGAAGAATTGCTGGGAAACTTGTAGGAAACTTGTGACTGTCACAAAGCGCTACACTCTGTCCATAAATGTTAAATAAATGTCTCTTAACATAAACCTTTATCACATCAACAATTATATGATTTTCTTTGTTAAACGACACATTTTTTAAAAATATATTTCTTATTAGTCTTAGATTTTGTGGCGCATTCACCGCACAATTTCCCGTGTATCAGCTGTTACTATAGAAACAATAACTTATTAGAATGAGCGCATTAATATAAACCTATCGTTCATGTTACAGTCTGAACTACTGCCTGAGATGTGCGGTTATACAAAAGTAAAGCACACCTTTCGACCAATCAGATTCAAGAATACATGATAACAATCTAAACATAAGTAAAATTAACAGAAACATTTTGAACTAGATCTAAAACTGATCTGATGATGTTAAAGCAGGTTTGTCAAAAAGAATGAACAAAAATGGCCAAAAAATTCAAGCACAGTTAGAGTAAATGTCAGAAAAAAATTAATATTAAAATGTTAACATAGACTGTTTGACCATGTAATGAACATCTGTAAAACCAAACGCACTAAATACAGTATCTTGTTGCTATGAATTTAAATGTACTAAATGTCTATATAAGTTTTACTGTCTTTCTGCTTTAGATAAGCAATAATCTCTGACTCTTGTTATAATAATTCACGGTTAAACTAAATAAAGCTCAGTGGGAAAGGGTAAAAGACTTCTTTCTTCTTGGTTTGCTGAACCATTTGCAGTATTCATGAAGCAGCCATAAAAAATATACTGCCTTCACCTTTCTCATTCCCCGTGAAATCCTCCGACTATCTGAGCACAAACATGAACAAACTCTCCTCCCTACAACTCCATATGTTTTTTTTCTCCAAAGTTTTTCCTTTTTAGCATGTTAAAAGCACAACGCATGTTTACTCAGCCTTCGCCTCCCTAATGGAGGCCACGTCCAGTTCACGCTGTCCTGCCGGGCTGGGTCGGTAATGGCTTCTTCTTTGAAAGAAGTCTAAGAAAGAAAGAAATGGGAAAGAGAGCGAGAGAAAAGGAGAATCGATGCTCTTTACTCTCCCGGGTGACACACTCGCCGAGGGGTTCATCTCTTTAGGGTTTCACCTCTTTGATGGTGTGTTTCAGTTGGAATACGAGGAGAAAAGGACTGAAACAGCAGGAGCATGGCCGTCCTATAATGAACTGTCTTTGCCACATGTACAGCTAACAGCAGTGACGGATGAGGTTGTGCCCTGAGCCCATAAAAAAGATTAAACAGGACGCTGGTGAATGGCCGCTCAACTCTGCACACTAACACAACACCTATCAGAGAGAAAAGTACATAAGCGTACTTGGGATTGATCTGCAGAGGCTGTTAGCAGCTACTGAATAGCAAGACTATAGCATTTTGCCTCTTGGAACTGGTTTATCAAAGCAAAAACAACAAAGAAAACCTTAACGCTAGCATATATGGCTGTTCGTGGCTTAAGTTAAAAAGATACATCAATACTTACACAGGGAAAGTTACTCGTATTCAGAGTTGGTTTACACACCTGCTTTAGTCAGTTTTCTGGGTGTAGCATTCAGATTATACAAATCATTTGCATGTAATATCAGATTTTTTTTAACAAGAGGTCTCCAAGATTGGATTCAATAATATCTAGACCATTGCCATTAAACACAAGCTTGCCTTTAAGCCCAAAAAAATCAGGGGATAGAAAATGCAGACTGAAAAATTAGATCACATTTATTTCTTCACTTGTCCACTCACAACCACGGCATTATCTGAAATCTAGCAGCTTTGAAGAAGGATTTAAACTCCGCCCACTTTCCAAAATCACTATGTTATATATTCCTAAAAAAAGTTTTCTGATATATTTATGTGTCACTATGATATAAATGTCAATTTCCTTTACAAGCCTTATAAAATACATCAACTAGAGTGGAAACATTAAATCACATTTGTATTTTTAAATGTTTTTAAAAGTTTTTTTTTTTTTTTTCCCAGAACCACAAATCTCTAGATTTCTAGATTACTTGCATTCATAAAAATTTCATTTCAAAAATGTTCATTTCTACCACTGATCAGAAAAATATTACAAAGAAATGTCTTAATGTTCATAACTGTTGGATTTATGTTAGATTTTATACTGAAACATGACCATCCCATAGTGGTGGTGTTGGTTAAACAATAAAGAATTGATTTTACATCAGAAGAGTAGATTTTTGGTTTTCTGAAGTATGTAGATTCAAAGATATTTTATTAGAAAAGGACTCAATTTCATAAATAAATGTAAATTCTTGAAAAACTTCCAATGCAAAAAATACTTGTAAGAATATTAGCAATAAATAAATAAAGCAAAGATTGATAGTAATATTTATTGTTTTTTAAAAAAAAAGTAATCTGTGGTGTCTTGTCCTAACCCAGCTAACAAGTTTAGGTTAACAGAACATTTTCTGAAGTTACAGTAATCAGAAAGAACAAACCATTATGATGTCTCATTTTTGGAACATTGCAGGAATGTTATTTTTGTAACCTTCTCAGAACCATCTCGATTATTTAACGTTCTCTGTTAGCTGATAAGCTACCATTGACCTTTCATATATCAGGCGTTCACATTTTCTGGCTTCTTCTAAATTACTCTTCGCTTGTCAACACATCAGCAGTTTCATTCTGGATTAGAAGGGCAGAGTTGGAGAACTGAGAGTTGCTATCGACCATTCATTTACTCTCAACCCGCTATACGTTCTCGTAACAGCGAACAGCATCCTGTCAAATGCAAGATTGAACGTTCTTCCAGAGCAAGACATCGGCAGTAATTGGACGACTGCTAACAATGTCACATTCTGGGCAGAGATTCAACGGGGCTCATCCTGTCAGTAGTGTACAAGTCAACGTAATTACCGTTATGATCAATTGCTTAGGGACGTGATGCTTAGTTTGTGATGAAGTTAAAGCCATGTTTGGCTCATGTGTAATGCTAATATGCATGTCATGTCATGAGCATATGCTAGGAGATGAGCTTTGTGTCACCCTTAAAAATGCACCTAGCATGTTCAGTAATGTTATTCCATGATTATGGTGCCATTTAGCTCTTGTAACTCTTTTTGTGTCATTTTTCAACACTGAATCTCTGAAAAAATGCATTTCACCGTTCAAAAAAAAAGTGTTAACCCATCTCAGGCAACAATGTTGTCTTTTATTACAAGGTTTCTTTGCTGACAAGGTGCATTAGCAAAAACACAAAATGTTATTAACTAGCATCCATGCTAATGGCATGAGGACATTAAGGACTTATTAAGGAATTACTATTATTATTATTATTATTTACGTTCAAGCTATATTCTGGGTAGCAGGGTTGTACTTTCAAAGCAATCTCATCAGTCAAAATCACACTATCACTGAAAATAAAGAAAGTGAATGAGAGAACTTTTCTTCTTCCCATGATATTCAGGAAATTTGGATGATGCAGCTTCGTGTTTAACATGTACCTTGGGGAATATGCCAGATATTTCACAGGGGTGAATGTGTTAACAGTGTTGAGTGAAATTACTGTACATTTTTCATAACCTACAAGGACTGACTCCTTCAAGTATGAAAGTATGAAGTATGAAAGTATGAAATAGTAAATGGATTCACACAGTAATGCAAAAAATGTGATTTTTAGTCTTTTAATTATTATTTTTCAAGGTAAAGTGTAGTTATAGGGAGCTGGAGCAGGCTGTTTTCTAAGTGCTGTAGATGTTTTATTAATGTTTAAAGTTATTAAAATGAAAGTTATTTAATATGTTGTTGTGAAGGACATTTTGTTTTTGTTTAAAATATTAAAAATGCTAAAAAGTTTATCTCTACTTTTCAGACATATTTGTAAATTATAAATTGACACAAATTGGCTCCTCGATTGTGGAATCACCCACTAACGTAGAGGAATTTAGCTGTTTGCGAAAAGCTATAAACTTCACAAGACAGCACATGTAGTTTGCTTGTTTAACACTCTGGATTTGGAAAAAGTTGAATGGAATGTGTAGTTCCTAGAATCACCTTTCTTCCTAGAATCGCCATCAGAACAGGCAGAGCAGTCGATAACGTGAATGGACAGGGTTATCGCAGGCAAATCCATACTTGCAAACGAGGAAAACAGGCTAATAAGGTTAACAAGCTGATTACAGAGATGGAGAGAGAAAAAGAGAGTGAAAAGACATATATGGTGCTGTGTAAAAGTCTTAAGAGCTTCTCACATCGATGGCAACAAATCCATCCCTGCTGTGCATCGCTTTTTAACAGAAAACATTCTTTAACTGTTGCTCAAACTCTTTGAATGCATCTGAGGGCTGACCAGTACAGGAGAGCAGAGCAAACAAACAGCGTTTTAATCTCCGTACATTTATCATTAGCATTAACATTATTTGTAAAGTGTTACATTTAACACTTTGTTGCAGGCCTATTTAACTTTTTTCGTCAAAATTTTCAGTATTTAGGGCTGAAACATTTGAGTGAACTTGAAACATTCTCCATTTACTTTGTCAGAAAGCGAGGGTGCCCCATCAGTGAATCTTTTAAGCGCTGTGAACACTGGGAAAACATTACTAGTGTGAGATGGGGAAGGGGGCGGGGCTTCTAGAGAGTGTCAGTTAATATCTGAGTGTTCAAACCACATGTACAAATGTCAATTAGCTATTTTTATTCTGAAAAAAAGGACAGATCTTTTAATGCATTTTGGAGTACATTGCAGCGTACTCCACTGTTAAAATACAGGTGACAGGTCTGCTACATTCTCTTAAATATTTATTTTTTGGTATTTTTCAATCTCACCCCTAACTAGTTTGAATACGTCTGCCCTAGACCTTCATTTTTGCGAGACCATAAAAAAATGCTAAAATGACTAACTATGAATTGCTCATTTCTCTAAAGCTCTAGCATGATTTTCAGTGTGTTGACTTTGACCAGATCCACTACGTTATTGATTACCACCAGGCCATGACCTCTGTATTATCCAGTGTGCTTATCTGTTCATCCTTTTCCTGCTAAACCAGAAAATATCACTCTCAAATATTCAGTTATTATTCAGTAAAACTTTCTGCTACTGGTGGTTTATAATTTTCGTGTACTGTACGTTCTCTTCGACTTTGAAACAAAAATGTTGTAAATTGGGATTTTAAGGTACTAACTGTTGTCAGTGCAGTGGTACCCTCAAGGAGACGTCTTTCTTACCTTTGAGGGACATTACTATATTGGAACCTCATTACCCATAATGGGAACTTAAAAATTACTGATGTACTTTTAAAGGTACATTTACACTGTTTGTACCTTAGGGTATTATTACCAGCTTATGGTACAATAATTATAACTGATAGTGTACAAGAGTTTTTTTATAGGATCTCTCAGGTGACTCCTCGAGATGCTCTGCAAGTAGTTAATTGGCTTTCTTTGTCCTCTTAGGAACTGTCCCTTGAATAACGGCAGATAATCAGATACAGATAGTCTTCAATTTGCTCAGATTTTTTAAGTATCATATGTCTGGTGGCATGATGATGCAGTGGGTAGCGTTGCTGTCACAGCTTCAAGCTCCACGGTTTGATCCTGAGCTCGGGTTACTGTCTGTGTGCAGTTTTGCGTGTCTCTGCTTTTACACGTGTTTCCTCCATGTTCTCTGGTTTCCTCCCACTTTCCAAAAACAGGCGTCACACTCCTAGGTGTGAAAGAGTATGTACTGTAAATGAGTGTTTGTGCATGATGTCCAGTTTGGTGGACTGATAATGTATTTGTTGGAACAAAACTTATATGTTTGTCAAAGTGTGTCAGCAGTGTTCATGGCATGCCAGTATTTACACTGACCATCCATTACACCAGTTTATTAGCTACATTCCAGCACAAGCACACCCAGGTTGACTAAGTGGGGGTGTAGTTATAAGTTTTGAAATTTAACAAATACATGCAATAGCAGGGATTCCTCAAGGATCGCTTCTGCAAGCCAAACCTGTGTTTATCTATTTATCCCACAATTCATCCCACTATTTTTGGAAAATGCAACTAAGTATTGTTATGATCATTTTATCATAATAATATGTACTTTCAAGTGGACTGGTGGTGCAGTGGGTAGCGCTGCTAGAGTTTAGGTTTCCTCCGGGTTTCAGTCACCTCCCAAACACATGCCAGTATGTGGACTCACTTCACTAAATTGCTTCAGGCTTGAATGTGTGTATGGTGCTCTTTGATGGACTGGTGTCCCATCCAGGGTGTATTCCTGCCTCATGCTTCCCAGGATAGCCTCCAGATCCACCACAACCCTGAGTAGGTTAAGCCGCTTACCGAAAACGAATGAATAATATTTACTTGCAGCTATTCTTATGCTATGTAGTGACCTTAGAAATAAACAGAAGCACTCCAATTATATTCAGATATAATTTATGCGTAACAGTGTGTGCATACATAAGCAGTGATGGTGGAAATAAGAAGACAAGCTAAACAATTTCTAATTTGTTTATTAAGCTGGCTAACAACATTTATATACAGTGACTTGATCTAATACTGAACACTGTCCCAGCTTTAAGATTACTTTCAAGCTAGCATTCCTATATAAATATTGAAGTGAGCAGAAAATTGTATTTTTAAAATTAGATTAATTATACAGTATATTTGAATAGATATTAGGACTCCAACTATTCACATTCCTGCATTCACAAATGGACGAATCAATGAATCAGTATATCAATGAATCAAATGAATGAATCTCTTTTGCCAAGGATAAATAATTGGGAATGGCAATTTAGCATCACACGGCACTAGAGAGAATGATTCGCAGCTAATTTAAGAAAAAATAATAATAAATCTTTTACTAAAAACTAAGTGCTCCATGCAATCACAATAACTGCATTGTTTCAGACAGAATTTGTTATGGCCTGCATAAACCTTCATAACAATAACCCTTCGCTTGACTTGCAAATTAGGATTCATTGCCTTGAGGCACGACGGAAGCAAAAGCCCAAGTCTGCATTTTTATCCCATTTGCGTTTTAAATGTTTAATAACTGTAGGTCTAATTCCACGCTATACTTTTTTAGAGCTTGCAGACTTTTCGCATTTTAGGCCAAGGCCACGGCGAGACATGATTAAAAAAAAAAACAGCATAAGAACTTTATAAGACAGAGATGAAACCCATGAAGGAGGTGCTACAGGATGCAGATTTAATGTTTCATGTAGAGCCATAACAAGAGCAATATCATGGCTTGGTCTCCCTGCTTGTATCATTTCCCATTTACGTAATACACACAAATGGATTTTTAGGTTTTAAATGATGCTGTTTGTCATTAAGTTGCGCTCAGCCTCTACCTCATTTTCCTCTCGTTACTTGTCCACATTTCTCTCGCGCCCAGATGGTGGCTCTGTGTGAAATTTAACTGATTATCTGCATGTAAATAATTCAGCACTCACCTCCCCCATCAGATTCTACTCAATCTCTGAGCTGCCTCGGCTTTAACCCCTCCCCAAATGTTAGTCACTTTCATTTGAATGCTTGGCACGTTTGCCACACACTCCACATGAAATGCTCCCTATTTAAATTATTTACATATTCATAGAGGTCATTTTTTGAATGGGGTAATTAAACTCTCATGTTTTCAGGTTGCGTGATAAATATTTAGAGGGCCACATGCTTCATCGGGCTAGCCTCCGGGCTGTTGAGATAGCTTTGACCATCATGGTAAATTATTGCACAGCTCAGCCTTTCCAAATGAATGAATCATTTCAGCTGAGAATAGGGGAGTTTTGAAAGCACATCACCAGAGTGGAAGAATGAGGCGATTAATGGTCATGACAGAAAACTGAAATGATCTAGAGAAACGCATACTGTTACACTTCACTTGGTATACCTTATACCTCACACATTACTTTTATAGCATGTAAAATTGTATACACTGAATTTACATTTGTAAACACAGGTCTTGGGTGGATGGATAGATCAATAGATTTTGTATGTCAAGGCTTGCAGCACTCTACATCAGATTTTTCAGTAACACTTTACTTAAAGGTGTATTAGGCAAGATTTGTCCAAAGTTCTCAAGATTAGGACTCTAATGGTTAAATAGTTGGAGTTGAATAAGATTTGAATTTTTTTTTACTTCATGACTCCGCCCCCTATTCCCACCCATGTACACAAAGCTCCACCCCAGAACCTACAGTGGCTCAACTAGAGTTAGCATTAGCAAGGAAAGCCAAGTTATAGCACTATAAACACACAAGTTTTGGCTCATAATGAGTTATTGATTTAATGGTCACAAGTCCCATTGCTGTCCTTTCTTTGTAATGAGCACTTATGAGCTTTAAGCAATGGTATTAGCAACAGGAGTTAGCTAGCATTACATACATTTCTATAGTGAATTCAGAGCCTATGCCTGGAACACTAGGCACAAACCAAGAATACACCCCGGATAGGACCCTAGTCCTTTGCTGAACAAGTCATGAGTACACACATGTTCACACTTACGTGCAATTTATCATAGCCAATCCACCTCCCAGCATGCTTTTAGGTTGGAAGAAACTAGAGGACCCAGAGGAAACCCACACAGACACACAGAGAACCACTGAAACTCCACACAGACAGTATCCAGAGCTTAGGACTGAAGCAGAGGCCCTGGATCTGTGAGGCTCTCCCCAGTATTCTAGATATCCTGAGCTTCCAGACAACTTCTCTGACCTCCTGCCTTACAGAATTTCTGACTGCCTAGAGAGATTTGACGACTCACTGCATTTCAAGACCGTCCAGAGGGTTCTCTGGCTCTCTGGATGATTATACAGAACCTCTGGCATGCATGTTTCCAAATTCTTTTTTAAAGTTCACATTTGGAAATGGATCAGGTTTCAGACACATTCAGTTTTATTGGAAACATCTTACTTAAGGGTAGTGTTCATAGGACTATATGACATTTACATAAGCCCTTCAAGACAACTGACATTAACCCTACATAAATATTTATAAAAGCACATTCCAATAGGCATCAGCCTATTGCTTTCAATAATTTTGATGTCAAACTTGAGCACCAAGTATGGAATATGACATAACACCAAATAAGAATCAAATAGTATAAAACGTTATAACAATTGACTTTGTAGAGTGTGTCTGTCATGTCAGCATCACCTAATCATGATTTCACATTTCAAACATAAAAATTTCATATTTACCATAGTAAATATAGTTTTTAACAAAACCCAGAAGTATGTAGTGGTTACTTAGTTTTGGTTTTTGTTCGTGTCTTGTCATTGCATTTAAACCATTTGAGCATTTAAACCCTTTGTATTGCGAAGTCTTGCCAACTGTATCATGCATTTCTGAGCCATATGCATTACAGCAATCCTAGTTTCTTGGTTTCTTGTGTGTTCTGGTTTTGAATCCTGTTTGCCTTGTCATCGTTGATCATTGATTGCTCTATGTTAATCCTTTTTGCCTAAAATTTGACCATTACTATGGACTATGATTCTTGGTTTGCTACTATCCTCCCACTCATAACATCACCATAGAGATTCATCTTATATATAGTCAAATTAAATGCACTTAATTTGACTATCTTTAAGACTAGCTTATGCCCAGAGAAAACATACATAATTCTGTAATTTATTGAGCAATCTATATCAAGGCCTACATCATATATTTATATCAAGGCCTACATCACGCTACACCAGATTATTAAACATCCTTTCAAGCTTGAGGACTTACACATCAAAGAAGCAAACAAACTCAAGTTTAGAAAAAGAGAGGAGATATCCTATTCATCTTTTTTTTGTTAAATTCTACAACACAACCTTGGTGGGCACACTGAGGAGGAGATTGGATCTGAAGCCCGATAAATGTAAAAGAACAGCACGTCCATGACCGTGCACAGGAGAATCATGAGAAGAATGCCATTTTCATTCAAGGACGATGGAGTGATAGAAGCAAGGTAACAATTCTTTTGAAAGCGAGCTACTCCTCCTCAAGGGAAACAAAGTCACCCTTAAGGAGAATTGGGCAAACACTGTGTTGATTGGATTGGATCTTAAGAAACGAATCAGAGGCAAGTTGATGATGGAATGCATTGAAATGCACAGGAAGTGAAGTGGAAATAAATGCAAAGAATCATAAAAATGATTAGTTCCAGACATTCCCCTGACATCCTAAAATATGGCATACTAATTTGACTATACATCATGCAGAAGAATTTAGAGGAATTAAAAAAAAAACATCATTTGGCAGTAAATCCAGCATCATAAGACTGACATTCATGCCTAGGCTTGAGACAATTGACAATAGTATCAGGAATCACAGATAGATTCCAACTATCATAAAGGCTATCACATTACATGATTTAAATGTCTGTTGGAAAATGTTGCGTCTGCAGCTTTAAGATAAACAAAAATAAATTGTCTTGTATTTTGAATTATGTGTTTCCTTTTTGTCTATTTTGTTCTATATGAACGTTAACGATCTGCTGTCTGACTTCGGAGCAGAGCAAACAAAACATCTTTCTCTGATGCGTCTTAGCTTCCTGTGTCCGTGCTGCCAAACATATGAAGCCGTGAATGTCTTCGCTTGCAAAAACATAACAAGTAAATTAAGACGCAATGTGTTATCATTGCTGATTTGCTATACAAGAATTTAATAGCTATCTCTGCTGCTATCTCTTCTGTGTAGTTTATAGAATTTTATTTCTATTTTATAATGAGCTTAGTTACAGCTAATAACTCGTTAATATATTTACAGTCCTGACTTCAGTTCTGCAAACATTCCTGACCGTGTTAATGGGTAATTAATATTAAAAAAAAAACCTGACTAAATGCTAACACATAACCAGCTATTTATTGTTTCACTGTAATAAGTAACACGTACACAACATGCATTACGTATTTCTGGCCACGCCCCTTCTTTTCAGTGAGATACTATAGTCAATCTGCGATAGTTAGGGGACTCGATAGCATGATGGTATATTACACACACTCTCACGAGCCTACTGTCATATGTCCAGCTGTATAGCAATGCCAGGTTACCATTACTAATAATTGTTATAATAGCTGCAATAATGTTTGATTTCATGACCGCACACTTCATATGCTAGCATGATTTTATTTCATGTTTTATTTTGTGATAGACATAATAACACATTAACTGTCATAAAATTAGATAAATTTTCACATCTTCTATGCCCTCATAAAAATGTTATAGGATTTCTTATTACATGATATTGTAAAGACTATGACATCATCATAAGGTACTTGTTATGACCTTTGTCACAACATGCTAACTAGAGAACTGCTAGTTATTTATTATGATTATTATTATTATTTTTTTTTTTTTTTTGCATCATGGAGGTGTGCTGTTATAGAGTTATTTATTCATCTTATACTACAGCGATTTGCCAATCCTACCAATGTTTTGTTTATTATGCTTCATTTAATGATGTGGAACATCTGTAAAACAAGACAGTGAGAAATGTGGATTGTTACCAAGAAAAAGCAAAGTGCAAATTCCTCCGTCCTAAAGACTTTCCTGTGTCTGAAAACACACTGAAAGTGGAGACTCCTTCCATAAATTTTAAATAAACATCTCCTTACAGAAAAGTTTGCCATATCAAGTTTTTTTGTTGTTGTTGAATAACAAAATATTTTTAATCTATTTGTTATTAGATTATGTTGATTATGTGGCACGTCGAACATACAGTATCATCTCTGTGAATGGTTTGTTACTATAGAAACAATAACGTATTAGATTGAGTGCATTAATATAAACCTGTGATTTGCCTTGAAGCTGGAACTACTGTCCGAGCTGCTATTATAAGAAATTAATCAACATCTTCTGACCAACCGGAATTAAGAATTCAACAGAGCTGTGGTAAAATAATGAAAGAAACACACTTCCTGTGGGATGATAAAGTATGTACAGTATGTATCATAACATTTGCAGAAAATGGGATTAGCATGTGGCCTAAGCTGTCAGAGTAGCAAACATGGTGGCTATCATGATAACTACGTGTAATGGTAACTAATACAATACTATGTCTTTAACCAAGAAATAAAAAAGGAGCCATATATGAGGTAGGGCTTAGAAATATATCAGGTTTAAAAATAAAGTGCTTTAGAATGTTAGAATGTAGTCGCTATGATAGCAATGTTGTGTTTGAGTCTTTGCCTGAACGCACTGCACACAACCTGCTCTGTGCTATCATTTCTCAGCACTTGAACACATAAAACAGACCTCGCTATTCCTCAAAGTATCTACACGGGGATATGCAGAAGCCCACATCAATTAGCTACAAATTCTCTGCTTCAGCTTCATCAGCCCTCGCTGACTTAGCGCACGTGTGCTTAGCATCGAATAAGAGCGTTGGGTGTAATCCTACCACGGAATTTAATTTTCTCAAATTAAATCATTTAACTCCCACTGCCTAATCATGGTGCAGGAAAGATCTGCATACTAATGGTGCAGTGATAGGTGCTGCCGATATGCCACGCTAGCTGCTAATGAGCGACATGTAGCAGCCGTCTATGTGGCTCGGACTCAGAACAGGACAGAGAAGGAAACCTGGACGCTGGACAGCTAATATTTCAGTGAGATACAGTACATGAGAAATCATCTGGGCAATAATTCAATTTTTTCGCCTCTTAATTATTCACATGATTTTCTCCCGATTCATTAATTTTCACATGTTAATTTTTCACACTTGATTTCCTCACGATTCATTTATTTTCATTTTCATTTTTCACATGTACTGTAGGGCACGTTTTTATTTTCACATCTGATTTTTTTTTCTCGTGATCCATTTATTTTCACATGTTAATTTTTCCCATGTAGGCATGTGGTTTTATTTTCATGTGATTTTCTCGCAATTTATTTATTTTCACATGCTAATTTTTCTTTTTATTTCTACATTTTAATTAATTAATTGATTATTTTCTACATGCAGGCCACATGTTTTATTTTTCACATGTAATCATACATTATTCACATCATCACATGTGTTTACTTGAATTCACATGTGCAATTTCAGGGCACAAACATTTTTTTCACATGTGATAACAAATCACTTGAATAAATCACATGAAAAATGCATGGTTTTTTTTCATCATGGTGTTATTGTAGTGACACACTTAAGGACAGAAGGAATGTACCATAACAAGAAGAACACTGGGTAAAATTTGCATTATATGTTCTGGGGTGGTTGTTAGGTTGGATATATTTTGGAGATTTTGGAGATTTTGGCACAGATTTTGGAGTATATCTACTGGTGTTAAAGATACACTTAAGGACATAAGCAATCAACTGTAATTGCCAGAGATAATCTGTAAAAGAAAGGGGAAAAAAGCGAATGTCTGTAATAAAGTATAGCCAAAGCATGTCATAGCCAGGCTGAACACAACATACTCCAACTCGAAATGCCCTGAAGGAAGTTTTATTTAATAGCTTGTAGGGAGGGATAAGTGAGGAGAAGAGAAATAGAGTCGGCTGGCAGCATGGCCAAGCTGGAGGCAGTGCCTCGTCAGAGGAATCTGGAAGAAGCAGATAACAAGATGCTAGGTGCAATCATTAACAAGCATTACTTAGTTCTTCTTCTCCGGCGTTCCCTCCAGCGAGGGGTCTTTTTATCTTCGCTCTGATGAGCCACTCATGCTGTGTGACTGAGATGACGAACCCTCCAGATGGGTTGTTTTCTCACAAGGCGATGTACGTGGTGCTGGAGTGGGTCTCGGTTGATGGTGTTCAGGATTTTTTATGGGTAGTGTTCACGTTATGAGGTCTGACAATACACATGGAGTAGTATAATAATAGTGCAATAAATGTACTTGCTGGACATAAAGAGCAAAGAGGTGGAATCCATTTAAGTGGGAAGTGAATAGTCTAGATGGGAACACACCTACTTCCTGTAGGTAGAACCAGGGGTGTAACTTCTGGGGCCTTAAGCATTCCTCGTACCCAAAAATGTTTGCACACTGTTAAGGCACTCTAGGACAATTTAATAATTAATATGCCTTGTAGTGCTTTATATGGTTTTCACTGCTGTCAGAAATCAGAAATCTTGCTTTTGGCTTCAGCAAATGTGTTTGTGGCAGTGGGGGGTGTGGTCGAGCATCAGCGGCGGACAGAAAGGACGCGGGTTGAACCATCAGGTAACTTGCGATGATTCTCACCTGGGTCCTTTTACTGCCAGTCAGACACTTATGTGTCTCTTTGTGCTTTCTGGTAACTGCTGTAACCAGAGAGAGAGTAGCTGACCTGGGGAGGGACTTTGTGATGTCACTGAGTGGGGAGGCTTCGATGGCAGCATCTGAGTCCTCGTTGATCCCAGGTTTCAACACGACTGTAGAACCTGGTGTGTATAGGTGCAGAAGAAGACTCGGGAGGCAGGCGGAATTTCGTTGCGTTTATTTTTTTATACCACGCTTTTCAGCACACTTTCAACCACTCAACACAAACAAACCAACTGAAAAGGGGCCGTCACTAGCTTGTGACTTTCGCCCCATTCAAGTTCACTCTCCACACGTGTTTGTTTGTGTGTGTGTGTGTATTGCATCCTCCGCCAGCTCAGACACTCTCTCGCTCTGGTTATGGCAGTTACTGAAAGCACAAAGAAACACATGTAAGTAGACTGGCAGTAATAAGACCCAGCTGACACTCGACCACGCTCCCTCCAAGTTCAGCGATCTGCTCAGTAGAGATCATGACTAAGCCATTCACTCTTTCTCGAGACATGGTAGAGCACAGGTAAGTTGTAATCAACTTCAAAAGAAGAAAAGCTCCTCTGCCCTGACACAACCGTGATGGGTAATGTCAAGAGTAAATGCAGGGCAATGCTTAAATTGCCATGAAGCTCCAAGAGTTTCTCCTTGTACATACTGTGCAGTATAATCTATCATGTCTGCAGAAGAGACATGATTTGGAAATACACTGACAGCTGCCCTAACGTCTGGTATCCAGAGCAAAAGAGCGCAACAGAACAAAGAATCACTGTATATTGAATAAACTAGCCAGTTCTGAAGTGTTTTCTCTCCATTTTTCATTTTCATGTAGTAGTTGTTTACAGTAATGACAAATGAGGTTTTTGCTATTTTTAGGGAAATCCAAATCCTTTATTTGACATTGTGGTCAGTCAACTTTTCTGGCCAAGGTGCTGGGTCATCAGAAAATGAGAAATCCTGTCATGTTTTGTTTATATAGTCATGTGCTCTTTGTTTTCCATCCTATTCCATCCTTGTCACTGCCCTGTCCTGTCATTGGTTGTTAGCCCTATTGTTTTCACCTGCTTTGTGTTTACCTCTAATTAGTGTGTATTTTAGCCCTGTTGTTTCACTCTCATTGCAAAGTCTCATCAATGTTTTTGTGCATTTCCAAACCTTTCTATTTCATATTTCCTGCTTTCTATGTTGCTAGTTACTTCCTGGTTTTCATCCTTGCCTGTATTTTCCTCTTTGATTATGGATTACTCTGGTTTTATGTTTTCTGCCTGTGTTTTGATGATCATTATTACATCCCTCTCAATAAACAACACGTTCATTTTATGCACTTGTGTCCTACCTGAACTCAATGCACATTAGAAATGGGAAAAGGGTTAAATGTGAACCCAAGTCAGTCAACATCCTGGGAAGGTTGACGAGAAAATCAGTCAGGCTAAGAATTCAGTGGTAGGAACTTCCAGGTTTCACAGTTCAATATTTTAAAAAAGGGCCAGGTATCATAATAATCATTTGCATCACAAGTCATCCATGCAAATCTACATGCAAACAAAGACTTTACATTTCACTGTATGATGTGTTTTATATTCAGTGAGTCAGCTGTTTATATTCTAACATATAGAAGAGACAGAAATAAAAAAAAACATGCTAATAACTGTGTGGTCTAGCAGGCTAACACACACCTTGTTTATCAGGTAGAGGTTCAATGATTTCATGGTCATTAGCATTTTGCGCTCGGGGTGGGGTGGCGGAGAGTGTAACACGTCGATGGGCTTTAGTGTTATCATGAACAGCTGCTCTCTGGCAGTGATGCTAACAGGTAGCGAATGAGGCCCAAACCGAGGCGAGAGTTTAAAGATTAGCAGTATAATGTGATCCACTCCATTTTGTACCAAGTGCAGTTGTTTACTCGGGCAGAGGCAATGAACGACGTCAAGGATGTTATTTATTCTGTGGCTATCAAAGCCCTGCTAGCGGAAAAGCTGCAATCTTAGAAAGCAAACAGGAGGAAGATGTATGAATTAAACATCTGTCCTGACAGATACATTGACCCATAACAAAAAAGGAGTCTTATCAGGTCATATTTCTCTATCAAATTCCATATGAGGATGAGTTTGTTTTTGTGTGTGAACGAGCTCTGGATGAAGAGAAGGCTTGAGCCAGTGGGATTTTCTTTGGATGGTGATTAAATGAAACGCTATCTCAAGATCTTACAGCATGATATTCTTTATAAATTATTAACTTGACATTTTCTGCAGGACAGATATAGCACAGATGAAGAGCGCATGTTATTTAATTTACAAAAATGCATAACCATTGATGTGATGAAGTAATTTTGTAAGGTGACATTTATGGAAGGAGTCTCCAGTGTCAGCGTTACTTTGTAACAATCAGAGGTATTATTTTTATATATATTTATTTCCAGCATGGGAAAGTTTTCAAGGAGAAAAACCAGAGACTGTATAACTGGTATAATGTGAGTGTCAACAGGAACAGACTTGTTTCATGGATGTTCCATGACATTAAATGGATAAAAAGTATGATATGTCATTTTTTTGGCATTGTTGGCAAATTTCTGTGGTATAAAAGGAATAAAACACTTCAGGACCTGCTGTTAAAGGAAAATAATCAACTTCAGGGTGGGAACAGTAACTCAGCAACCAGCCACATCACACCACCTTTCTTTTTTCTTGTTTTTTTCTTGTTTGTACACCTCTTTAATTCCTAAGCTGTAATATTTACACACATTCTTACATTCAGGCATGGAGCAGATCATGTCAAAACACACACACACACACACACACATATATATATATATATATATATATATATATATATATATATATATATATATATATATATATATATATATATATACATACATACATATATATGTGTGTGTGTGTGTGTTTTTAATTATTGGTCTTGTTGTAGAATGCACTCACATTACATTTTTAACATTTTGGAATTTTACTTTTGTGTAAATCAGTTATAAAATAGAAGCACAGCTTTCTTTTTCCCATTCAAAAACTATGAGGGGTGCAAACTTTTGTACTGCAATCTAAACCTGTTCATAAAGCTGTGTGAAAACAACTCTTAAAAGTACAATTATGGCCGGATTATTAATTTATTCCCCCATTATTTATTGAAAATTGGCATAGTGTGAAGAAAATTTTCCACAAAACACATTTAAACAAATGAAGATATCCATCAGATTCATAAAGGCTTATGAAGAGAAAAAAAAAACACTTTCTGAGGGATAACTGTCCATTTCATTTTCATTAACAGAAATCCTCATGAAGGCAGATTTATTAGAGGACTTATTTATTAGAGACCTGGTCCTGATTTCAATTTTCTCATTGAATGATATGTAAATTAGCTCAGCCTTGGAGGGACGTGAAACACAAACAAGTTTAAACATAAAAGTAAAGCGTTGCATATTCATGAGTTAAGAGGATTATCTTCAGCGCTATTTGGCAGAGTTGCAGAGATAAAAGCAAATGGCTTGCCGAGCAACGCTGGGTGTCGACATTATCCGTGTCTGAATATACACAAAGTTCAGATGTGAGTCATGTACTTGATTTATTTCCTCTGACCTATCTCACACCAATCTGTTAGAGAGGCGTCTGTTCAGTTTATCTCGACCTGTGATGTGGTTTTTAATTTAAAAATCCGTTCTACCTACTCAGTGCATGTAATTGCTCAGTGGAAGAGACGAAACCTCCTGCCTGAGATTGTAATCCTTTCAGTTCATTTCATCCAACTGGGTAATTCATCTCTCTTCTTAATATATGCTCTGATAACGTCTAGAGTTGCAGCCTATAATCTCTTACCAAAGTGATGTCGAACTCTCAAATGTGATTGGTCAGAAGGTGATGATTAATTTTCTATAACAGCAGCTTTGACAATAGTGCAGATAAAAACTACAGGTCTATAAGAATGTCCTTCTTCTAATACGTTATCAACTAACGTAACAACTTATACAGGGATTTGCATGGACAGACTCGCCACATAAACAGATTAGAAACGTTCTGGGTTCTTCGTGGAGACGTTTGTTTAACATTTATGCAAGGAGACTCCAGTGTCAGCACTTTGTAACACTCAGTAGTTGACTTTCTCTGACATTGGGGTGTATTCAGGACAGAGGATTTTGCGCTTTCCGGTTTCTCAGTAACATGATAATATCCATTTTTAATCTTATTAACTTCAAGAAAGAGGAAATAAAGAAGCTGGTCAGGGAACGACTGTTTATAGCTGCTAAGTGATAACAAGAACTAACTTGTTTACATTTAACATTAAATGTAACTATAAATGGATAAATTGTATGACCTGTCATTCTTCAAATAATAAATTGTAATCTTTGGCAAATTGCTGTGGTATGTGAGAAATAAAACACTTCAGGGTGTGCTGTTTTAGGAAAATAATCAAATTTCAGTGTGGTAACAGTAATTCTGCTTCATCACAGCACCTCATCATTGATTATTTTCCTAACAGAGCATGTGCCTAAGTGTTCTGTAATACTAAGGTTATGATTCAGGGTTGTAACGCTAACTCTGCTTCATGTTGAGCCGCATGACACTATGCCATTCTTAATTATTTGACTATAATAACACGCCTGCAAGTGTTTTATTCTTTACGTAATAAATGCCAAAGCTCACAGAGAGAGAGAGAGAGAGAGAGAGAGAGAGAGAGAGTAGAGCATATTTGATTTCTACTGCATTGCAGCTTTCTGCTCTCTTTTTTTGCATTTGGAATCATCTCGGATTCACACTGCATATTATCAGTGTTCAGATGCTTGTCAGTCCCTAAGGCCCAGCTACTGTCCATGTCAGGATGCTTGTTAAAACAATGCAGGATGTCTCATCAAGGCGGAGCAAATATCAACTGCACCAGATCAATATTTGCCTTTAATTTTTAAAATCCAGATACTGTCTGTTTATTTACTGAAATGTGAGCAGTCTCTTTATAGCGAAATCTGTCTCTACATGATATAAACAATATCAGATTGAAGCTCAGCCCAGATAACAAAAATGCATTTCATCACAAGTCATCGATTGTTTATACAGAGACAGAGACGTTTCATGAAATTCCAGTTTTTCACTCTCTCTTTAAATATTGTCATCAGGTCATTGAGGCTTTTTTTTCTTCAATTCCTTTTCTCGAACTCATCCATCAGAGGGGCACTGAAAAGTCCAGGCCTGATTGTAACAAACGAGAGAGCTGCCCTGAAACTTCTCTGAGATCGATTGCAATGTCACCGAGTTGATACGGCTCTCTTTTATGAGCCGGCCCATGGCGAGCTCGCTTTCAGCTTTAGTGTCAATCCAAAGTTTCCCACTTCTCAGATGTTGATAAGCGGTCAATAAGGAAGTGGGTCATGTCTTTTAATTCTTTACCCCAATGGACTGAATCATTCTGACACAGTGATTGGACCAGAAAAAAATTTCACCTAAAAGGCATTGAGTATGTATGTGGGTCTGAGAGGAGGAGAGGAAGAGAGACAAGCAGCATGAGAGAGAAGGTTTTTACAAATACCGTGAGAAGGACAGCAGTGGAGACAGTGAGAGAGAAAGAGAGACAGATGGAGAAGCAACCATGAGACCAAAGGTAACTCTGAAGGAGCTGGAAAGATCCACAGCTCAGATGGGAGAAGCTGTTCATGGGACAACCATAATTCGGACAGTCTACCATGCTGGGCTTTACGGAAGAGTGGCGAGCTATATGAAATCCAAAAGGCATGACAAAGCCGTAAATTGCCAAAAAGCATATTGGTGACTCAGCAAACATATAGAACAATGTTTTGTCATCCGATGAGCCTTAAATTTGTTGGAAACCCAGCAACCTGATAACACTGTCCCCACGGTGAAGCATGGTGGTGGAAGCATCGCATTGATTATCGTTGGCTGCTTGGTTAGTTCTCTGAATAATGCACTCTTTACCTGCTCACCGACATTTAGAGGACGGCCTCCTCTAGGCAGAATTGTGGTTGTGACATTTTCTTAAATAAAAAAAAATAATAATTTAATGATGCTCAGCAGAATGTACATATTTTGAGATGTTTTATAACCAAATCCTAACAGATACTTTTCCAGAACTTTGTCACGGACTTGTTTTGATAGCTTCTTGCTCTCCATGATGCTGTTTGTTTTGGTATCCAACCAACTCTGGGTTCTTCCAGCAACAATTGTATTTATATTGAGAAAATATGACACTTAAATTACACACCTTGACTCCATTTAACTAATTATGTGACATCTGACATCAACTAATGTAGGAGTTTCACAGTAATGGAGATGAATACTTATGCAATTACAACTTTTACGTTTTATTTATTTTCCTTCTCACTTCAGTGTTGTGGGCAATTTTGTGTAGATTCATGACATAATATACCTCTTAAGTCCATTTCAGTTCTGGGATGAAACACTACAAAAGAGAAAGAGAAAGAGAAAGAGAGAGAAAACAAGAGAAGCAGCCAGGAAGAGCCAGAGAGAACGAAGAGACTTCAAAAAATGAACAGTCAGAGAAGTGCATCATTAAGTGAAAGTGATGATAACTTCAGCAGCCAGTCAGTTACTAATTATCTGACTAGCCTGATATTTTGATTCGGGTGAGGTCAGTTTATTAGAGAGAGCTATTTACGCTCAAATAAAGCAGTCAGATCGAACACAGCTAAAACACGCCTGGCGGAGAGATATTGAGACATTGTACTTGATGTGCCTGATTGGGAAAGAAGACAGGATTTGCTTCCAGTCAGTGTTAATTTCAACTCATGATAAGTTGCGAAAGAAACTATTTTCCTTCCAAAAGAATATTACATCAGGACTGCATATAATCACCTGATTTTTGGTCCACAGTGGAAGAGAAAATAGCAAGGTTAAAGATTTTCATTCATCATATGTCATTATGACTTAGTAGTGAGCTAAAATATGTGTTATGTCTGGGTTTTTTTTGTTTTGTTGTATTGTCTCTTCCTCTTTATGGTTGTTTCTCTCTCTCTCTCCGTCTCTGTGTGTGTGTGTGTGTGCGTTTGGGTGTGTTTGTGTGTGTGTTTGAAGAACTGCCCCATCAAGACATGTTACTGTTAACTGTCTCCTTCACCCTACTGATGGTGTATAGATGGTGGATTACTGGCCCTGACATTTATACAGGATTGTATTTGGTTGTCTGCGAGTGGAGGTTATTGGTGCTGATTCACAGAGCGTGTGATTTAAAGAGCTGGTGTTTTGAGTTTGAATAGCCGTTACGCCCCTACCTGCCAGCTGGCTGGCCAAATAATTGTTATTTTATGCTTTGCAATTATCTATCTTAGAGAAGGTGAACCTTGTGTGATATTAGTCCAACCCATATATTACAATCTAATCCATGGATTGTGGGCTTGCCATCATTTTCCAGCATAATTCAGACCCTAAATATATAATTGTGATGTCAAGCTAATACAGCATTTTAACTCACGTTGACCAATCAGAAATTGGCGTTGTGTGTTAGTGTAAGTTATATTGTTGCTGACACTGGAGACTCCTTCCACAGATGCTAAGTAAGCATCTCCTCACAGAAAAGTTCACCATATCCACAATCGCACACATTTTAAACCATATACTCTCAGAGCTGCTGTTACAGACAATTGATAAACATCTTCTGACCAATCAGAATCAAGAATTCAGCATGTTCTTTTCACTAGATATTATCCAACTTGTGCTTGAGTAGTTATTCCGGTGACTGTTTTACTTTTACTTTAAGGAGGTAAGTACGAAGTATGAGGTTTTGCTTATAAAGTATTCGCTACCCAACACTGTTCACTAGCGATGTTCCCGAAAGATATCCAATTACTGAGTGACTCATGTAGACTCAGAGTAATTGGATGCAAAGGTTTACATGGCTAATTTCTTCTGTTTAATTAATTATTAAATAGATTACACTAATGGCTAGATTCTCATCAGTTATTAATAGATTATTAAGCTGCCAAGCTACAATTGCATTAAGTCGCCATTCACTTTACAAGGCCCAATTTTGCCACTTGAACATGGCATAAATAAGAACTGAGCATCTTTCTTATGTGTTTCTTGATTGGAAACAGATACAATACACTTAAAAAAAAAAAAAAAAAAGATGTTACATAATCAGCTGTCTAACCTTTGAGAAATCTTTTCTAAAATTGCACATAGCCATACAAATATAACCAAGAAAAGTCAGATTGGATTTCACATGGTTTATGGTTTTTCTCCTGGCTTCTATCAGGCACAGAGGCACAGATGTTCCAGCAGCAAAAGCTCTGAAACTGGCTTGGCTTCAGTTTTTTTTTTTTTTTTCAATTTTTTGCTTCAACTTGGCTGATCATGAACAAACGATTTGTCAGCTGATAACTAGAGCAAATCATCTCTACATTGAAGGCTTGTGCTGCTAGTCTGTTCATTTGATGAGTTGTTTGGCTGATATGGGGATTTGTGCTGTTTTTATGACTTAGCATTTTAAGGTTCTCTGTGAAATAAGGTACATTGGTGCAAATTTTGAGATTTCAGCTAAACTTGAGATACTGTAATCTACTTGAAGAGCTTAACAATGGCTAGACTTCAAAATTTACATTATTGGAATTCTAAAACAAATACATTATATGGCCAAAAGTTTGTAGAAACTTGATCATCACACCCATATGTGGTTCTTCCCCAAACTCTTGCCACAAAGTTGGAAGCGCACAGTTGAATAGAATGTCTTTGTATGCTGTAGCATTACAATTTCCTTCACTGGAACTAAGGGGCTCAAACCTGTTCCAGCATGATAATGAACAAAGCGAGCTCCATGAAGACATGGTTTGTCAAGGTTGTAGTGGAAGAACTTGAGTGTCCTGCACAGAGCCATGAACACAACCCCGCTGAACACCTTTGGGATGAACAGGAACATCGACTGCACCCCAGACCTCCTCGTCTGATATCAGTGCCTGACCTCACTAATGCTCTTGTGGTTGAATGAACACAAATCCCCACAGCCACGCTCCAGAATCTAGTGGAAAGCCTTCCCAGAAGAGTGGAGGTCGTTATAATAGGAAATGAGGATTCTGTAATGCAATGTTCAAAAAGCACCCATGGGTGTGATAGTTGTCCACAAATTTTTGGTCATATAGTGTAACTTTTGTGTTGTGAAAACGTCTTTTAACAACTTTATAAGTTTAGATTTATAACATAATTCCATTGATTTTAGTCCAATTTTACTCAAAAGATAAGACCACTGTTAAAAACAATTTTCATGATGAAAGATGAACAAGACAGATGACCTGCCTTATATCTTGTTTTTCTTTGTGAATCACAGAGAAATAATTCAAGCAGATCATCTTTAAATGTGTCTCAAATTCAGAGACTAGCCATCCATGTTTCTTTGTGAGCAGAAGCAATAGACCGAGTTTAGATTGAAACCCAGGAAAATCGACTTGGAACTTTCAATGGATTGCAGCTGGATTTCATGAAAAAGTAGTTACATCTGAGGAATGAATACCGATTTCAACTCTGAATACAGCCCAATGCCCCCCCATTTTCTCCCTAATTTGGTTCTACCCACCAGCCAGCCCCTATTATATGTCTGCTACCAAATGGAGAGGGTGAAGTCTAACACTTGCTTCCTCTGAGACAAATGAAGCCAACCAAATTCATCTTTTTGAACAGCTGCTCATGCTGTTTCACAGGGCAGCATAACAGAAAGAAAAGCGCTATCCACCATCTTTCACATACATGAGCTCACAGACGCACATGATTGGCTAGTGTCACTCTGATTGACAGAGGAGAAAGAGTTTACCCCTCCCACCCAGACAGCATGGCCTGTTTTGCTCTCTTGGACTCCCGGCCATGGATGGCTGTGGAATTACTGGGATTCAGACTCCCAACGCTTTCCTGTTATGCCACCTGTTGTGTTTAACTCATTTTACCAGACACTTGTAATACAAGGTCACAAAAGGTAAGGTGTCAAGTTACAAAATTGGATCTAATCTAAATATGGGCAAAAATTTCATATAGGCTAATTCAATGATCTTACATGAAACACCTGCTTCCGACAAATAAAACATCCATGCAACATGCATGTGAGCTCTGAGCACACTTGTAGCAGTGAAAAACTTTTATTGATCAGCAGTAAAAAGTTAAAAAGCACATGATCCTTTTAACTAACTCAATAGAAATAGCACAAAATTACAGAATAAGACACTTTCCCCCAAAATAACCCAATTTCAGCCCAGAAGTCGAGCGCTGGAGATGTATCACAGACAAAACCTTGAAACTCAATCTTGAGCGGTTTGCTCCGCTTCAGTGGAAACTGATGATAAAGACGGGGAATGGGCTGGAAAAAGAGAGACGGTTAAAAAAAACAGACCCTTCATTAGACAGCCCACTCGAAAGAGAGCTAGAGAGAGAGAGATCTCAAGGTTATCACAGTGAGAGTGGTCATCAGATAAAGTGCTCAGATCATTCGGCTTCTCAGAAATCTAAATTGTGAAATGAATACTGCTCCTCTGGCTGATGCTTGACTGGGAAGGTTCTGTTTGTCTCGAATGTTGTATTAAAGGATAAAGTTCTATTTGACGATTAGCTTGTAAGATCCAGGAAGCTGGTTTGGGGATTTTCGCTGTGTACTTTTGCACAGATGGAAAATGAACATTAGAGTTTAAATCACAAGTGAAATGTGAAGCCTTTTGTCACGGGACGTCATAGTAGAGTTGTATGACTTTAGCTCATCTGTAGTCATAGCCTGTACAGAAAAGTCATACAAACTCAAATTTAACACGTTTTTAGACCTTTTCAAACGTTACATTTCCCAGTTTTCACATATGGTTTTATTTTCATTTGTGATTCCACGTGTATGCATATATTTTTATTTTATTTTATTTTTTTCAACTTATTCATTTTTCACATGTTAACTTTCAACTTGAAGTGAATGTTGTAGTAAACTTTTTTTTCACATTTTTAAATTCATTTTGTTCTGTGTGAATTAATTAATTAACATATTTTTCATTTATTTTCACATGGTGCCATGCTATTTGTCTCATTAATGTATCATATTTACTTTTTTTTCTTTCTATGGGGCTCCATTGCAGGAGTCAAATAACTGGTAGCAATTGTTAGAGCTACAATGTGTAAAATTTTTAAAATACCTACAAGGGTTAAAAACAGCTTTTTTGAGTCAAAGGAGAAAAAAATCATGTAAAAAATCATGTATTTCCCTGAGCTGCTATAACTCCATCAGGTCTCCATCGAGAGCCAGGTGTTTGAGGCTTCTGCTTGTCTTTGGTATGTGTGTTTCATCCACAGATATTTTTTAGTCTTCCGTTGTGTGTTAACTAGCATGCTAATGTTATCCAATGGCTTGTTCTGTGTTTCTCTGTAGTTCATGCATTTCAGTCTTGGTTATTGCATAACAATAAAAAAAAACAGTAAAGTTTTTATTGTCATAACTTTTCTGTATTACCATACTATCTTTATTATTTTTTTATTCACACCCTGGATGGGACACCATGCACACACATTCACACACTCACTCACACCTTGAGGCAATTTAGTGTAGCCAGTTTACCTACTGGCATAGTTTTAGGAGGAGGGACAGAACATGATCCAGTGACCAGACCTGGTGACCCTAGAGCTATGAGGGGCAATGCTACCCACTGGTAGAATCTTTTTTTTTTTTTTTTTTTTTTTTGAAAGCTAAGAAGAACCCTTGCATACCATGTACCAAGATAGCTCAATTTTAAATGTCTGACAGGTTCCAGGTATTAAGAAAAAAATAATGACCAATAGTTTGGAGTTCCAGATACTTACCAGATACTTAATACATACACTCTTAGAAAAATGGGTTCTTCATGGGTTCTTCATTGGCTAATGAAGGGTGAAAGGTTTTATAATGGCAATTTAATGTTGTTTGATATAAGACGGGTAATAACTAACCAATAAACTGAATCTAGATGGATTAGTCACTGTTATTAGTTTTGTAAATTCATTTATTATTCATTTATTTAAGCAAAACTGATGAAGAGCAGGAAAAGGAACCTGATTATTTTTTTGTTGTTGTCATATTGTACAAAATTCACAAGAAAAAAACTACAACTAGAAAAGATAAGTTATTTCCACAGTTATTTGGAGGTCATTTGTTGGAGTGTAATCTCAGGATTTCTGTATTCTATCAAACATTCCTCCTTTTCTGCTTTCTTTTATTGACTGCTGAATAAACAGTAGAGCTCTGAAATCCCTTAACACCCAATTTGATGAACAATCCTGAGTAGAATCTTTTAATTATGGTAATTCCAGCACAGACAGAATTAAAAATTTTAAATAAAAAAAAATTAATTTCATTCATTACTTTTACATACAATAGGGTCCCTGGAGGACTAGTGGTTAAGCCACATTACTCTCACCGCTGTGGCTCAGGTTCGATTCCCAGCCAGGGAACCAACCCCAGCCACTGGGGTTGCATGCAACAGTGCGCTCTCAGTGCCGGTCCCAAGCCTGGATAAAATTGGGGAGGGTTGCTTCAGGAAGGGCATCTGGCATAAAAACTGTGCCAAATCAAATACACAGACCAACGATCCACTGTGGCGACCCCTAACGGGGGCAGCCGAAAGAGGAACAACAACTATTACATACAAAATTTTCATGCTTGCTTTTATTATACCAATCAAAACCTCACAAAATGGCCTTTGCTTCATGTCAGCTTCGAAATGCTTTTTTATTATGACTTGTGAAATTTGCTGAACTTGTCAATATGAAAAAGATAGATTAAAAAAAGGATTCGCGATATAAACAGGATTAGAAATGCGGCCTCGTTCAGGGTCATCTATCTGAGACTTACAGCTCGTCTCTGACGCAGCCTATGTGGCTAATCCGTCCTAATGTGTTGTCTGATCTAAAAGGAGATTCAATTTGGTGTTCTTTTTGGTGGTGAAGATACACTGAGGCCATATCTTTGGTGATAATCAGAGCATATAGAGGTCAGAGATTTCATGCAGTGTGAGATGAATTGAATTAGCAAAACAATTCAGTGTTTAACAGTAATACCAATTAACGTCTTTGCAGGATTAGTCTGGGTCTTCGTAATGCTCGTGTGTCCTGTGTATTTTTTTTTTCTTTTATTTGCTTTCAGCTTTGTCCCTGAAACTCAGCCAAAATACACATCAAAATCCACTTCAGGTCTCTGAATCCGACACGGACACGGTGCATTCCACCTCATTCGTCCTCACATCTGGCTTAAAAGACTGTGGAAATCGGAAGAAGATCCGCCCCTGACCTCGAAAGAAACTCTGAGGCTCAGTGCACAAAATCTGCCCTGAAACTTCCTGATTTGGGATTCTTCAGCCATGCATGGCATTCACACTTCCTGGTTCAGAATGACTGTCATCTCTCTCTCTCTATCTCTCTCTCTCTCTCTTTCTCTTGTTTGCTAAAGTTGTTCTCCAGTTCTAAGGTGTTCTAAGCACTTTGGCACTATGATATGTCCGCAGTATTGCTAATTTGGCTGGATGTAAGATCATTTTTGTTCTAGTTCTCACCCAGTTGATCCAAAATCATGCTAATGTTATCATGACTTTTTTTTTTTAATGGTTTCTTACATTTACCCAAAAATGGCTGCTGATAGTGGTGCCAGTGGAATTAATGCTGTGTTTGAATAAAGCTTGTAATTTCTAACCTCCAACCAGGAAAAAACAAAGAAAATGTTCCCTGAACTGTGTCTGAGATCGTGTCAATGTGGCTACTCGCTCTGTCAGCACTAAATAAAATATCATTTCACTTGAGTTTATAGTAGTATTTACTTTTACTACTGTGTTCCAATTAACATAGACCCATTAGTTGGTTAAATCTATAACATTGACCATACAGTTTGCTGTTTTGAGAAAGTAAATACTTTATAAACTCATGATCACTAATGTTAGCTGGCTAACTTGTTGCTAATAAAACACACTTTCATGGAGGCATCCTTATTATTTTTCCCAATTTTTCCCCCACATCTCCACTCTGCAGTTTTTTTTTTTTGTTTATTTTGTTTTTTCGTCATAGCATAGCTTCCAAAATAAAAAGGGGAGGGGGGGTGTGAATGAGGTACAAAGGAGGTACAAACAGTGGTGATCAGTGATTGGTCATTAAGAACAGTGGTGATCAGTGATTGGTCATTAAGAACAGTGGTGATCAGTGATTGGTTATTAAGAACAGTAGTGATCAGTGATTGGTTATTAAGAACAGTGGTGATCAGTGATTGGTTATTAAGAACAGTAGTGATCAGTGATTGGTCATTGGAAAACAGTGGTGATCAGTGATTGGTTATTAAGAACAG
>CM040477.1:16084708-16140762 GCA_022758105.1 Pangasianodon gigas
ATTAAGAACAGTGGTGATCAGTGATTGGTCATTAAGAACAGTAGTGATCAGTGATTGGTCATTAAGAACAGTGGTGATCAGTAATTGGTCATTGGGAAACAGTGGTGATCAGTGATTGGTTATTAAGAACAGTAGTGATCAGTGATTGGTCATTAAGAACAGTGGTGATCAGTAATTGGTCATTGGAAAACAGTGGTCATTAGTGATTGGTCATTGGAAAACAGTGGTGATCAGTGATTGGTCATTAAGAACAGTGGTGATCAGTAATTGGTCATTGGGAAACAGTGGTGATCAGTGATTGGTTATTAAGAACAGTAGTGATCAGTGATTGGTCATTAAGAACAGTGGTCATTAGTGATTGGTCATTGGAAAACAGTGGTGATCAGTGATTGGTCTTTAAGAGCAGTGGTTATCAGTGATTGGTCACTAAGAACAGTAGTGATCAGTGATTGGTCATTAAGAACAGTGGTGATCAGTAATTGGTCATTGGGAAACAGTGGTGATCAGTGATTAGTCATTGGAAAACAGTGGTGATCAGTGATTGGTCTTTAAGAGCAGTGGGTATCAGTGATTGGTCACAAGCGCAATATAGTCAAGCATTACACACTGATAGTGAGACAAGCGAACCTGTTCACAAAACTCGTACATCAGTGAGCTTGAGAGCCACATGGAATTCAAGACTGTCACTAATGTACCCAAAAAGTCATTAGATTTGTCGCTAGGCTCTTTTTTTTAATTAAAGTCACTAAATGGGTCTAAAAAAAGTCTGCAAATCTAGTGACAAAGTCTTTAACTGTTCTTTACTTGTTATTGTAATCCCTATTAGTCTAAAAGTACATTAAACCTCCCATTGCTATAGAGAAACTGGGTAAACACATCAGTTTTAGACTTCAGAGTTAAATGATAGATAGATAAAGATAAAAAGCAATTTCCTAATCCACTTCATTTCATCATAGCATGTACTTCATCCAACATTAATGGCCGTGCCCCTCATCAGCTGTGTATCTGTGATCTAAAAGACACTGTCATGACTAACAGCCATCACTCTTTAAACAATGTTAGACACACATTCCTTCATAGTGAGCAGTCACGCTGTGCAGCAAAACGACTGCTTTATTCAGAATTACAAAATGCCTAGAACCGAATTATGACACAAAATCCAGCACAGGCAAGATTTACAGTTTCTTAAAGCACTCAATTATAAACAGTCTGTATTCTTTATACAAGTAGCAATACATATATCTACAAGAATGTTCTATATTGTTGCATGTGCAAAGAGAAATTCATCCTGTGCTTACAAACAAGATAATTTTGCTAACACTGTCCTTAAGAGTATTGTTTCTATGACATTTGCAGATCTTTCTGACAACTGACATAAATCTATGGTCTTTACATTTCTGTGGCATTATGATGGGTATTTGCATGCATTGTACTTAACGGACTATCCACAGAGGTGCTAACATGTATAGGTTAGAATTTTGACCTCTTGCCAAAGTGATACAACAAATTTTTACTTAAGAACTCGGGGTGGTATCCTCAACACCGAGTTCAGCAAGTGACATCAAATCAACATGGCTGCTCACACATCAAGAGTAAACAAAGTAGCATTTAAATGAGTTTTACTCTACAGTATATACATGTATTTGCTTTTGACCAATCAACATACAGAGATATTCGCTTGTTAAATCCACAACATTGACTTTACAGTTTGCTGTTTTGAAAAGGTAAATAAACATGACTCGTCACAGTTAGCTGGCTAGCTTGTTGCTAACAAAAGACAAATATGGAGGCGCCTGTGTTTTTTTTTCCCCACTATGTTGCGCAAACCCACTGAGGTTGAAAATGACGTAATTCTGAGTTCCGACTTCCCACTTCCGAGGTAAGTCTATTGCAGTGTTAGTCACATTATTACAATAATGTTACTTTGACATACCATTGCGCTGAGCTACAAGTCAGTTATCATGACGTTCTAAGCTTTACCATGTAACAATCAATAATCTATGTCACGTGTTATGGGTGTTATGTCAACATCAACATAGACAGCAGTCTTTATGATAGCTGACGCAGTTTGTGAATTAGTTGTTACTATAGAAATGATAAAGTATTACATGAGTGCATTGATATAAACCTGTAACTTGCCTTGCAGCTGCTGTTCATGAAAGGTTTCATGATAATGTAAATAATGGAAAAGCTTATAAAAAAAAAGCTCTCCTGGTCTGGCAGAATGACTTTAAAATGACTTTGGGCTTCCTTTGTGTCCACTGTGCAGTACTAACATTAAAGAAACTTGTGGATGAAGAATGTGGAGTAAGAGGAACATGGACAGATGAGTGTGACAGGTTTGATGGATGAGATCTTGATTTGTTAATGGAACAGATGTGAGATCTAATTGGGTTGCTGCAATTCCAAAGACATATGGAGGTACCTGCCAGTTAGAAAAATGAGATATTAACATTAACATTTCTGTTTCTCCAGCTGAGGAATGTTTCCTGGTGAAGTCAAGCGTGAAGGTAATCAGAAAAAAAAATGCTTTTAGGAGATTCTAACCGCTCAAATGGGACTCATTTGGAAATAATATAAACTCGATAAGGCTTTAGTTTAAACCTTTATCATTTAAGCTTTGAAAAATTCATTGAAACTGCTTTAAAAAAATCACAAAGCACAAAAAATAAAAAAAGTATTCATTTTTACTTCAAAAAGATTCATGTTTACTTCAAATTCAATAAAGTAAAAAGAAATGAAATCGTTTCAATGAATAATAGGAACAATTTGAAATGTTTGTAAAGTATTTTTTAAAATAAAATTTTAAAAAGTAAATCAAGAGTGGTGAAATGCCTTAAGTCTTAAAAGGTAATAAAAAAAAAAATTAATAAATAAATAAATAAAAATGTTTAAAAAAGCAATATGATGTAGGTAGAGAATGAGGTTAAAACTTTTACAGGATAACAGTGAACATTGCAGAATATTTTCATTAATGCACAAAATCCAAATGTAACATTTAATCTATTTCATGACAATGTAATATTATGAATTTTTTTTTTTTCTTTTTTAGAAATGTATTGAAATGACGTATTAGCTGCTCGAGAATGAATTTCTGACCTACTTATTTCAGACAAAAGAAAAAAATCACACAGTGTTTGGTCACACACTGAAAAGAAAAAAAAATCACACATTATTAAGAATAGCAATTAACTGATTTATGAACTGAGAAATTAAATGGTGTAATTGGTGAAATTGAGAAACCTTTTATCTGATCCTGAGAAAAATAATTGAGTATGAAACAGTCTTTGAAGCTCAATTAACTTAATGAAGACATGGTTGTACAAAATGAAGAAAAATTTAATGAGGGTACGATACTTTATCACTGATTCGAGATAATATTTATTAGGAGAAAGAACCCTTTCTTGAACTCTTGTCACTGAAATTAGTAACTGCATATTAATCTTATTTGATTTTCGCTTAAATGGACGCCTACATCTGGGGTTATTTACAGAGATTATTGCCTTTAGCTACTAATAAAATATGGCTATGTGCTATTGTATATAAATATCTGTTCCTGCCCACATGTTCTTCATGTTTTTTAAGTGGAATTAAGCTGCATTCTGAGTACATAACCTTGCCTGTTATGGACAAAACTGTACACTTATGCTGCGTTCACAGTGCCTTATAAGTGGTAATTTACGTCATTCCCCACCTCGGCAGGTTCAACACGCAAAGTAGAGAAAAAACTTGGACATCTCCATGAAAGTGTGTCTTTTGTTTGCTCTGTCAGAGCATGTAAAGCTCATAAAAAGCTACTTTTACAGTTACAGGCCTGAGTGGCTATTGGTTCTTTTCTACTATAGTGAACTTCAAATATTCATGCAACATTTGGGACTGAAACTGCAGCACAGCAACAACAGCAGACAATAGCGAGTAGTGTTAGCAACAGGCTAGCTAGCTAACGTTAGTTATATGAGTGATAACACTAACGTTGAAGATTACCTTCTCAAAACAGTGATTAGTCAGGTCAGTGTTATGAATTTAACCAAGTACTGTGTCTGTATATTAACTGATCTAATGCCAATACTGTTATAAACTAATTTAAAGTAGAGAAAGGGTACTTTATACTGTTCACAGTGTGCTCCTCTCAATTAATTACAAGTTGCAACTTCACCACGAACGCAGCATAAGTGCACTTTTCCCCCTACTTTGGTATTTGATGTAGGAAAAATGTGCAGAAAGTAAGAGGCCAGCGCTAAAAAGGTGGAAAAATTGAAAGTTCAACAGATTACATAGTGGCCAGTTTTGCACGTAATTTCGTCTGGCATTTTTGGTCACACTGGCCTGCATTTTTAGACCATGCCTCCTCACGTACATATATACTGTATATCTGGATCTCAATGTCGTCCTCTATATTAAACAATCACTGCTACAGGTTCTTCTTTTTGGGAGGGGAAAAAGGTGGAATTGCAGCCTAGAGCAGTCTCCCATCCTCCCAAGGAAGGAATAAACCACTGGAATGTGGTGTTATAGAAAAATTATAATTTAACTGGGTGGTGTGATACGGCCCAACACAAAGTGGAGTTACTGTTACCACCACAAAATTAATTATTCTCCAATAACAGCACATCCTGAAGTGTTGTATTCCTCTTATACCACAGCAAATTGACAAGGATTCCAATTTTTTAATTTATTAATGAACAACATTAACAAATTTTTATCCATTTACAGTTACACTTAATGTTGTGGAACAGTCTCAAAACAGTTAGTTGCTGTTAGCACTTATGTTATAGCAGCTGTAACCCACTCTTTTTACAATCTCTTGAAATTAATAAGACAAAAATGCAGCTTGTCATGTTACCAAGAAACCAGAAAACACAAAGTGCTGACACTGGTGACTCCTTCCATAAATGTTAAATAAACATCTTCACCAAAACTACACCATATTCATTAAATGATTTTCGTTGTTAAATAACAACACATTTTAAAAATCTTTTTTATTATTACATTCTTGATTACGTGGTGCATCCACCATATAATCCTTGCATATTAGAACGAGGGCATTAATATAAACCTGTGATTTGTCTCACAGCTGGAACTATTGTCAGAGTTGCTGGTACAGAAAATTAATCAACCTTCCGACCTTCTGACCAATCAGAATCGAATATAAAATACTTTAATGCATGTAGCTGCAGCCAAAAACAAAACCTTGGCATCATCAGTCATAAGAAAACTAAAAAAGAAAGGCCATTCAAATACAAGCTGGCTAGAATATAGCTCAGGAAAGTCTTTAAGATTAATGAACCCTATATAAAATGTGTATACTCAGGTCCTTGTAATTGGACATCATTAATCATACACAATCGACTCTCAGCTCTTTTACAAAAAGTTTTGTAAGCACAAACAGTGGCTGTCTGAACCGAAACCCCAACAAACACCAATCGAACTCTAGTTAAAGTGCGTTAAGCCAGTTGGCATTTGGTAAAGTTTATTTTCTGAGAATAAAATGTTCATGTGGCATTTGTTGGAATGAATAGAATGTTTGCCTATTCTGACAACAAATTATGAAGCAGGTTGCCATGAGAAAGCTATAATTCCCCCCTAACATGAAAATAAGCATCACTGCCAACTCTATTGCAACAAAAGTGTGCTGGTACAGTTGACATTGCAGCGCTGAAGCAGTTATTAATTAGCACTTTTTCTGTGAGGAAAAAAATGGAGTCTTGTCACTTCTTTATGATGTGTGTGTGGTGAAGGACAGAAAACCAAATGACAGAGAACACACAATATATATATATATATATATATATATATATATATATATATATATATATATATATATATATAATATAGGCAAATATTATCAACTAATATTTCTCTTTATTAGATTGCTTTTTAAACAAATATAAAATGATTAAACCTATTTATAGATATTTTTTCTCATTTGAAGCATTTAGCAAAATGACCTGAAAATAGAATAAAACAATTTCAAGCTTGGAAATTAGTAAAACAGCTTAATGGTCTTACTGTATATTTGTTATATTATAATTTTATAATGAGAAATATTAGATAGCTTCTCCTTTATTCGAGATATCTTCACTTGCTCATTTTGCATCAATAACCAAAGCCCTAAAAATATCAGACTGCCGACTCAGAAAATGAAGCTAGCTTGCTATCTAGTAAACATTAAGGACAAGATGCTGGAGTTCATTTTAATGTATACACTACCAGTCAAAGATTAGGACACACCTACTCATAGAAGTTTTTTCCCATATTTTATTTTCTACTAGAATAATAATTAAGGCTCTAACACAATAAAAAATGGAATTGTGCAGTGATCAAGAAGAGTGATGTAGTATATTATTTAAGGGAACCTTAATTCCTTAAATTAAGCACCAGGAACGTATTAACTAAGAATTTATGCTCTGTTGGACTTAAAGTCGTAACTCGGAATTTCTGACCTACGATTATGAAAAAAATAAAGACAAAACACCCCCTCAACTTAAGTAGAAATTCCTACTCATAACCGGTCAGGTCTCCTCAACCCCGAGTTCAGCAAGTGACGTCAAATCAACATGGCTGCTCTGCTAACAGTATCAGTAAACACAGTAGCACCTCTTACGTCCATGTTTTTTCCCTAAGCATCAACGTAACTATACACTTACCCTTTACACACATAACCCTTACACATAACCTAACAAAAAGAATATTACAGTATATATTTATCCATTCAGGAGAACATAAAATAAGCAGTTCTGTGCAGCTGAGAGCTAAGATCACTGATTAGTTATATTCCCGTCATGTTTGAGAAGCTGTCGTGTGTGCATCACTCACCTGACTGTAATGCTGTGGTCTCGGGATTTCAGCTGTCCCATCCTGAGCAGGCTGTTAAAGAGAAATGAAGGTTGAGTGTGTGGTAAATAAATCATCGCTCTTCTTGTCCTAAAGACTAGAGGCTCAGAGCTCTGGAAATAATCAAGACACTGACTTACTTAGAGACGCTCAGAGATGATAAGATGAAATAAGAATAGAAGTTTGTGCATATACAGTATATATGTGTATTATTATTATTATTATTGTCTTTGGAATCCCAGTCAAGATATATACTGAGATACTGATTAACACACATGCATACTAATTAATGGTGGTGGTTACAAAACGGGTGATGTTCAAAGGAGAGCTTTGCGGGTATTGATTATTTGTTTAAACCTCTACTGCACAGTCTTGCCATATGGCAACGTACCATTTATCTGGATTTTTTTAGCATTTGAAGAAAACCTATTCACTGATCAGCTTATAGTAGATGTGCTTTATTTGTGCCAGTAATGCATTTTGATGAAGATGGATTATATTTAAATTCCCCACAGTCCTCCTTTTCCACGCTGAATCAGAGCTATGCAAATTTTTGTTATTCATAATCTCTTTTTTTTCTTCCTTGCTTACTTACAAATTTAAATCTGACATGTAAAGAATTTCTGGCATCATTTAAATGGTGTTTTTTAAAAAAATATATATATATATAGTATTTTTGTTTGATAAAAATACTATTATTTTTTTCAAAGCAGCTTTAGGATGTACAAATTTAGATATAGATTTAGATTTATCCCTAATAAGCAAGCCAGAGGTGACAGTGGCAAGGAAAAACTCCCTGAGAGGACATGAGGAAGAAACCTTGAGAGGAGCCAGACTCTAAAGGGAACCCATCCTCATCTGGGTGATGCCGGATAGTAAGACAATAAATCATTACTCTTCTACAATTAAGCAAGCAGTGCTAAGTGCGTTGGAAAGATCTTTAGTATAAGCATCAGGGTCATTTTCGATTTTAGTAGAGCTTTAGCTTTAAGTCTATAATATCCAGGTGAAGGTATCGTCTTTATAATGAATGAGACGAGTATAATTGTTTAGCAAGTGCTAAACATATCATTACACTGTCCAAGTGAGAACATCCACAATCATCTATCCGTGTATCCATGTAATACCATGCACAGCAATCTCACGGCAAACTTTAGGCTAGTTTACTATTACTATTTCCAATTTTTATAAAGTTGTTATTCTTTACACATGATATGTTGTTGAGAATTAGTTGATATGGCAGTTTATCCATAGTTAATAGAGTGTCTAAAATGGACAAATGTGTGTTTTTATTAGTTATCATATTATTTCTAGAATTATTTGGTGAATACTTTTCATATTAGTTTTTATCGGCGAAATTAACACAAAAAACAGACATATGTAAATCTAATTCAATTCAGTTCTTAACAATAGACATTTTTAGAGACTCAAAAGGGAACCCGTCCTTTTCTGGGTGTCACCGGTTGGTGTGATTATAAATCATTACAGTGTACAGATGTAGAAGAGTTAGTGTGTTGAAAGGATGTTCACTTGTCTCTCAAGTTGCATGTTTTGTACTTTTGGTATGTATCTTTTACCTGGAATGATTGAAGATACATAAATTGATTAGTTGTAAAGTTTAAACTAATCCTGTACGCTCCTTTCTAGGTTAAAGATACACCCTAAAAATACACTAAGTTGTACACTTAAGGATCAAACTCCAGCAACAAGGAATATACAGTTTAGTATATTTTTTTCCTGAGAGTGTACAGTAATTTAATAGGGGACAACATTCTCAGAAACAAAAACACAAACTCAGCATGCAGGTTATTGCACTGCTGCGCTGTCACAAATTCCTCCTCTCTGCATGTGGCACGCTCCCCAGCTCAATGAGCACTGCTCTCTTTTGTTTTCTTTACATGTACACATGTATTTATTGTGATTCTAGCTTTGTCTCTACCCTTGCCCGGTTATTGTCATGTATCCTAATTGTAGTCACCTGTTATCTGTTTAGCAATTAATACATTTTTTTCGAATTATATCCTCTTTTGTCTTATCGTGCATTTTATTTTAATTATCAGCCCTGGTCTCCTTTGATTCCCTGTTTCTGGGTTCTAGTTTTTTCCGTGTTTTAACCTTTCCTGAATTGTTGTCTATGATTATGTTTGAGTTTGTGCACTTGCGTCCAGCCTTTTCAAACACATTCCATGCGGCAAGATGTAAGAAAAAAAAGTTAGAAAAATGAAACCATTCATAGAACGGTTCCACTGGGATTTAAGGTATGTTACTGGTGATGACCCAATATTCCACTGGTGTGCTACAAAAAAACATAAAACATCTGGCTTGCCATCTTATAATATAAATACAGCATAAGTAATGTATAAGTGCATTGCACTAGGAATCACTCGACTGTGAGATAACTGTATTGCGTGTTTTATCAAGACACACACACTATGTGCATGCAGAGCTAACATATGTACCATTATAATGCAGTATGTATAATTAAGCTGCTCAAGTACAATAACTGATTGTCTGTTTGTTTTACGAAGGCTTCCATGCACCCCTGAATGAATCCTCATTAAGGCACATGTAAATGCACTGCAACACATTATTGCTGTAACTGATGTACCAGGATCACTAAGCTATGAGAGTCTCGTGTGTGCGTCTTCATTAAGACTGTGTGTAATTGCATTGTGATGGTGCCGTATGTTTTATCACAACCTACAAGATCTTCACGAAAACGTATGGTGCTGTACATTCGCCACTTCGCTCTGTCATTAACTTTATCGTATCATCTCATGAAGCATTTCCTTTTAATGTGTCTTTTACCCAATAGGCATCTATGAGCATGAACTCATTAGTCAAGCACATTATGATCCCAAGTTGTGGAGTTTTTCTGATTATCTAAATGTGTTCCATTTGCTCTAATTGCCTCAGCAACACGATAAGCCCATTTAGCAGTTGAAATTAATTAAGGGCTCGTTTTGTCATATTGATACATTGGAGTTCACAATCGTTTTTTTTTTAATGTCTGTTTTCTAGGATTTTTTATTTTGTCTGAAGATGACTTTAATGACACAGGGGGTGGCTTTGGTCTCACACATTTCCTGACCTCTGACTACTGAACTGTTTATAAGATTGGAAAAAATCTCCTAATGCTTTACAGATTGGGAAAATAACAGACAGGCTCTTACAGTCATAATCAAGTACAGTATGTGGCTATAAAATACAATTTTAGGTTCAATTCTTCTAAAATAATCAATATGATCTTTTAAACATTCCTGTTCTTGGCTTATAGGAGTGAAATCCAGTGTGGTCTACTGTTGTAGGCCATTCACCTTGAAATTTAGCATGCCATTCTGAGATGCTTTTCTGTTCATCGTGGTTGTAAAGAGTGGTTATTTCAGTTACCGTAGCCTTCTTGTCAGTTTAAACCAGTCTGGCCATTCTCGTCTGACCTTTCTCATTGACAAGGCATTTCCATTCAAAGAACTGCCGTCCACAGAACTGGATGGTTTTTTTTGTTTTGTTTTGTTTTTGTTTTTCGCACCATTCTGTGTAAAATCTACAGACTGTTGTGTATAAAAATCCCAGGAGATCAGCAGTTTCTGAAATACTCAAACCAGACCATCTGGCACCAACAAGCATTCCACAGTCTAAGTCACTGAGATCACATTTTTCCCCATTTCCCCACTGAACACTTATTTTGGAGCAACCTGTTAGACAGTGACAGCGCTCTCCACCACCATCATCAAAACACCAACTGAGGGAAGATCTTTTGGAATAAAGACATTCATCACTCCAGTACAATTCCAGAGACTTCTAGAATCTGTACAAAATACAATGAAGTTAATAATATCATTTTAAGTAAATATTTGCTTTAGTTTTTAATAAATGAATAAAAGTAAAAACAAATCTTTGTAATGGAATCTGACTTTTAACCCTACTAGGACCAAAAAAAGATTTTTTTTCCTGGGAAATGAAAAGGCCATAAAAGGAATTTCAGATCTTTGATAAAGCTGCTTAAAGCCACACGTTTCTCTAGGCTGTAGTGTCTTCTGAGATGCTTGTGAAAGGAAAGACATTTTCTGAGCAAAGTTCTGAGTGTAAACAAAGCTCTCTCCACAAGACAGCTACACTGTTTTCTTTTAGAACAGGCAGGAATCTTTGGGTGAAGGCCATAAGTGAATCTGATTGGTGGCCTGTGTGCTGAGAGAAAGCCCACCAAGTTGTGTTTTGGCCTGAGGCTAGTCTGCCAGCACTGACTGCTGGAGCTTACATGGGAATGAAAGAGGATGAGGCAGGCTGGAGCCAATCGACAGAGTCCTCTAAGAAACTAGTTAGGGAGAATCAGAGTTAGCATGGCAGTCAGTACCATGAATTAAGGAGAATTGAGGACAAAAAAAGTTAAATATCAGGTAAGATTTATACACTGATAAAGAAAAAGTATGGTCAATGTTTTTTTTTCTAAAGCAGTTCTTTTTGGAGTCTATTATTTAAAGGAAACCTGCTGTTTAATGTTCTACATAGAATCTTTAAGGGAGAACATGAACGTAAGTATAACCTTTTTTGTTACCTTTGGAATTCCTTCATATTGTATATGAATTTGGTCATAAAATATACAACCCAAAGCTTGATGGTGTAGTCAGTAGGACTGTAGTCAAGACCAAAATGAGTCTAAGACCATGACTACAACCATAAAACCATCCTGGGACTCATCACCAACGGTGACGAGACATTCTACAGAGAGGGGCTCAGAGCACTTTCAACATGGTGTGAGGACAACAATCTCGACCTGAATGTCAGAAAGGCCAAGGAGATGATTGTGGATTACAGGAAGTCACAGAGAGGGGGTCACACCCGTAACCACATCACTGGGGTAGAGGTTGAGAGAGTTAAGAGTTCCTTGGTGTTCACATCTCCGAGAATCTCTCCTGGAGCCTACACACAGACACAGTAGGGAGAGCAGCCCGTCAGCATCTCTACTTTCTGTGGAGGATTAAGAGGTTTGGCATTTCCTCTGATCATGTCAAACTTCTACCACTGCACCATAGAGAGCATTCTGTCCAGCTGCATCACTGTTTGGTACAGCAGCTGCTCTTCCTCCAACCGCAAAGCTCTTCAGAGTGTGGTCAGAACAGCAGAGCTCATCACTGGAAACTCCCGGCCTTACAGGACATCTACCAAACTCATTGTTTGAGGAAAGCCCGCAGTTTCACTAAGAACTGTACTCAACCTGCTCATTATCAGTTTGGGACATTGCCGTCTGGCAGACGCTTCCGTTGCATCCAATTATGGACAACCTGAGTGAAGAGCAGTTTTTATCTCCAAGCCATCAGACTATTTAACAGCCAGTAGTCCTTCATCTAGAACTGCGGCACTTTATTACTGCCACTTCCGGACACTTAGATATTTACTCTTCAGATTTTTTATGTACTATTTATTGTACTTGTATTTACTTTTCTGCCTTATTTAATAGCACATGTCACTTTTACTCTGCCACTGAAATAATTTAATAGCACATGTCACTTTACTCTGCCACTGTATACCTGTACACATGTTTCTTTTACCTCATTTATCTTCTTACATTACTGCATCATCTCAACCACTCATGACCAAATATGTGTTTGTTCATGTCTAATAGTGTTTGCACTGTTAAATTGTAAACCTGAGCCTCATCACAACCATTTCAATGCCAAGCGTAACCAGTGTAACTGTGCAAATGACAAATAAATGACTCTTGACTATCTGAGCTTGAGTCAAGACTGAGTTTTGAGTAGGTTATGGTCAAGATCAAGTCCAAATGAAAGCAAGACTGACATAAGATCAAGACCAAAAACTATCAAATCCTTTTCAAGGCCAAGCCTGGTCAACTGGCTTCATTTGAGAATTCTGCCAGTGATTAGGCTGTTTTCTAGAAGAAAGAATTACCTCTTGTCAAACTTTGTGTATGAGAAAAGAAAAAACAATAGAAACATTACTTTGGTCAAGGACAAGACGATATTTACCAAGACCAATGCCCAAGACAAGACAAGACCAAGTATAAGTGGCAGTAAATGGTAAGTCTAAAACAAGTTTAAGTCCTACAGCCCTAATAGTCAGTGACTTTGCCCTAAGTTAACTGAAGTGAGCTGTTTTGAAACGTGAAACTTAAATCACTACTTCAGTATGCCACACCCACAAAATATTATTACGTTGTTACCAAGATTACACTAATTTAACTGGAATTGTCCACAGTCAATGGTTTCATCTCAGACTTCTTGTGCTAACTTGTATGAGCAAAACTCAACATTGGTGAACACTGATAAGGGAATTTGCGTGATCAACCAATAGCACAACAGGATCAGTGGGGCAGTCCTTCATAGTGCAGTGCAGTACACCACCACAGCTATTTTACTAGTTTGCAAGCACAAGATATTTTTTAAATTTTTACTTACCCAACTATAAATTATTGCATAAAAAGGCAGCAGTATGCAGTCAGGTAGGAGATTAATTGGATGGTGTAATTATGTTTGCTGTTGGTTTTTTCCCTACCGTTGGCGAGTTAGCTAGTTTGCTAGCAACCAACTCACATGGTTAGCAAACAAGTTGGATTGTACACAAACTTCAAATATAGAAAGATTTGTATATATATATAGGTTAATTAAGTATGCCTGATGATTGTCTGTCTGAAAACCAGCCCAGCAGATATGGTAGCAGATTGCCATGTTCCTAAACTTCTGTGATTGAACAGACTTTACTGCATGAAAGAGTTTATAGAAAGACCAATTCATCCAAAATACATTTGAAAGAATTATAAATAAGCGAATCCATCAATTGTTTATAAGTGTTGTTTTAACAGGCACTTCTGACTCCAAGGAAAAAAATGGATGCATCTCAAATTGAGCCCACTGTGCCCTTCTATGCTAAAATGCTAGAAGTATTGTGACTCAGAGTCCTGTGAACCATTTTGGCCATCTTTCAGTTTCTCTAATGACATGTAGCTATAAAGGCTGCTAAATGCAAAAACATTACCACACAGATTAGGTAATGATCATTGTAGAGAAAATGACACTTTTCTAAATGTTCCCTTCGGGAAGTGATCAGCTAAAGGAGCACTGAAGATGCTAAATCACTGGCAGTTTAAGACAATTTGAAATGAGTTGACATTTGCCTGAATACAGACAGAATTTGGGTTGTGTTTATAAATGACGCATTCAGTCATTAGAGATCATTTTGTCATCAGGGCCATTCAGGTGATAGATGAATCCATAATATACTGGAAAAGTGAGGCCAGATGAAACAGACCTAACCTCTATCAAATGTATACCTCTATCTTCACAGTAGCTCAGTCTGATTTTTGTTGTAGTTGTGAAGAACATCAGTATTTATGTTATTTTGTCATCCCAGCTGTCACTGAAAATATATTTTATAGCTTGATAAATGACACCTGAGAGGCTCCAGGAGTGGATCCTTACCTATAAACGTATTTAACAAATATTTTCTCACATAAAAGTGTCTCTGTTAAACTGTCCAAAATAATATAATGCAAGCAAGTAGGTGGCTAAATTTGATTTTTATTGCACATTTAATGAAATTGTTGCCCAAATTGCTTTACCGATTTGATATGAATCATTAAAACTAACAAACAAAGCAAAAGCATAATTAAAAATGTAAACAGTATAATTAACAACGATGAACAGTAATTAGAAATATTACTATGCATGCCTGTATAGTCACACTAGGAAAAATTAATACAGTGCTAAAAACCAAAAAAAATTCAGTCGCACTCATGTGAAAGGATTTTATGGGTGCTTGGCTGTTCATCCAAATGTTATGTTGCTTTCAAATTGCCTTATTTTCCACTTGTCAAGCTGTAATTACAAAGTCTTTCACATACATTCAACCAGTGTGCTTTAGGCCTGATCAGTTCTCTGTACCGCTTGATACAGAACTTCAATTTTATTTTTATGAGATTTTTAACAATAGACATTGTCAAAAAGTAGCTTTACAGAAATCCGAATGTCGATTTAGATTTCTAATGAGAAAGCCAGAGGTGATATTGGCAAGGAAAAACTCCCTGAGACAACAAGAGGAAGAAACCTTGAGAGGAACCAGACTCAAACGGGAACACTCTTCTGGTTGACCCCCAGATAGTGGGATTATAAATCATTTTAATCACTGTAATACAGATATAAAAGAGTAAAGACAAACAGTGCTAAGAACTTCCTGTTGGGACATCACCAGGTTGTGAGACTAGGCAGTATTATCTCTTCCCTACTGCCCCTAAATACGAACTCCAATTAAATTTGTGGATGACGAGATAATAGTGTGTCTGATCTATAGGAAAACTTTTCACTCATCTTCAACAAGACCATGGAGTTAACAGTGGACTTCAGGAAGCAGGAACCACTACTATCAATGAGAAACCTTGAGAGGAACCATACTTAAAAGGGGAACTTTTACCCCCAGATTGACAAAAGGGTGACACAAGATAATGGGATAATGGGATAAAATCATTACAGTATATAGTTGTAGAAGAGTAAAGACAAAAGAACTTCTTGTTGGGACCTTGCCAGATGGTGAGAATTGGCAGTATTATCTCCTCTCCACTGACCCTCAGTACAAACTTCAAAGTCATCACTATTATCATGTCATCTGCAAATTTAGTGTGCCTGATCTCCAAGAATGACCGAAAGGAAGTTCTCTGACACACTGTAGGAAAAACTTCAAACAGGAACGATTACTATCAATGGGAATACTGTAGAGAGGGTCACCAGCTTTAAATTTCTCTGAGCATGTATCACTAAAGAAATCAGACTTTTGGCATGAACTTTCACATCCTTCGATTGTTCCACACCTGCACTGTCAAAAACATCATGCCTGCAAAGCTCTATAGAGGTTATGTCACATCTCCCTTTTTCGTCTCATGGGTCCCACGGCAAAGAATGCCACGAGGTTGTGTTTGTTCTGGTTTCTATTCTAGTCCTGCCTCTGCTCCGTCCTGTCATTGGTGTGTTGCCTATCAATATCCCATCTCAACGTCTTGCCATGCAGTTTTGTTGTTAAGTCCTAGCCTTGATTTCCATGTTTCTAGCACATTTTCCTAGGTTAAACCCTTGCCTGTTTCCCTCTTTTCTGATATGGGATTATCCTTGTTTTACTTTGCCTGCCTGTGTTCTGACCCTGGCTATGGGCTTGGATTATGATTCTTGCATTTGCTGAAATAAAGCATACTTTCAATTATACGTACTTGTGTCCTGTCTCTCACTGCACATTACAGGGTGAATGGATGGCTCCACATATCTTTCTGGATGAGCTTCCCTTCCTCTTTGATATATACACCAACACTTTTTGAAGAAGACTCAGTGCCTGACAAAAGACTTCAGCCACAATGGCCTCAAGCCATAGCCTGTTTGTTGTTGTTGGTGTTGTTGTTGTTGTAGTTGTTGTTGTTGCTGCTGCTGTCTTGTAGATGGTGCTGCAGCATCAGTTCCACAACCGGCCAACTTCTTCCCCCCTAGGCCATCAGGCTGAGCATTAGCCACCAAGAACTCCTAACACCATGCACAATCTCACTCCCTCCCTTACCACCTCCATATGACATGATCCCCTAGTCATGCTGCACCTTTTGTTATTGCCTTGTAATGGTTCACTACTACATTATTACACTACCAACTGAAATGGTGATATTGGGTTGTTCAGAACTACACCATGTTTGTGTTCATTGTCAGATACTGTGATCCAAGGGGGAGATCATAAGATTTTGAAATGTATCTCCAGGTATATACAGCAAGTCAGTCTTGTACAATAATGAAAATAGTACAGGTCAAGGGCTTTTTTTAATTAGTGCTCATTTAATTGCTTAGTGAAGACCTAGGTCTTCTATCTTTGTAAGGCAGCCAGTGACTCAGCTGTTCATACAGCCAGGGAAAATTCATTCCACCGCCTGGGTGCCAGGACAGAGAAGAGTCTTGTTCTATGTCTTTCTTATATCTTGAGGGATGGTGACTCAAGTCAAGTCATACCAGACGCTCAAGGAACTGTAGTGCAGAGCATCTTCAGGTAGGTGGGTGTCTTCATTTTTGGCTTTAAAGCCAAGAACTGGTGTTTTAAATCTGATGCAAGCAGCTACATAGTTGCTAGTAGAGGAACTGCATTAATGTGGTTATGTTATAGAGATTTGAGGGCATGCAGGGGAAGTCTAGCCAGGAATGAGTTGCAGTAGTCCAATCTTAAGATGACATGGGACTGAACAAGAACATGAGTGGCATCTGTGGATAGAAATGGAAGTATCCCCTTGATGTTGTAAAGTAGGAGTCATCAATCTTATCTGCAAAGGGCCAGTATAGCCCGTAGGCTTTCATTACATCCAAATTGGAGGCACCTTTGATAGTGGATTGGAGACTAAGGTGAACTGATTAAACAAGTAAAATCAGATGTGGCTCCTGGTGCAGCACCACCAGCCCTTTGTGGATAACATTGAAGACCCCTGTTGTAAATGGAAAACTAATTGTAAATGACCAAATCAGGTTAGCTGTGTGAGGTGAGAAGGATGGTTTCTTGTCCAGAAACCAAATACCCCACGGTTGTGTGCAGTGTCAGATAGTGTGATCTGAGAGATCTGCAGGGATATCAGAAAGTTCTTGACATGGGGATGCCTCTCCAGAGATATACAGTAGATCAGTCTTGCTGGGATTCAGTTTCAACTCAGTTGTAGGGTTCTAAATTTACTCTTTTTGACTAGGAGTGTATGGTAGGTTAGAAGTCTCTTCTTTAAGTACTCATAAAGTGGTCTACACACTCTTTTTCCTCTTAAATAATTTTATAGTAAGTTTGGATGAACTTAGCTCCCTTCCCTTTCTTCTTCTTCTTCTTGTTCTTCTTCTTCAAAAAAAATGCTTCCTTGCAACAGAAGGCTCTCCAGAGTGTGAATTATGTTTGAGCTGAAGGCTAAATGGCTTCCCTTGACAAGCTGTTTGCATTCTCCTTACTGGGAAGTCTTGCTGCCTTTTTCTCGCCTCGTCACAGTAGTGGAATGCTTTAGGCAGCTTGGCTTTTAGTGAGGAGTTGGGAAGTGCTCTCTGGAGAAATGTAATGCTGCCAGAGACAGCTGAGAGGATGCCCAGCTGTTATGAGACGTGGCGTTTTGTCACTAAAACTTTTGCATAATCAATTATTTTTTTTGGCAGTTAAATACATCATAAAATAATGATTAGAATAATAATAAGTCATGCAATAATGATTAAATGTTTGTTTCCCTGTTGGTGCAGTATAATTTTTATATTCTGTTCCCCCTTTCCATACCTAAATGTCAAAATCTACATTGACACAAAAGATCATTTGCACTTTTTGATCTGCAGTGACCTTGAAGAACTCCACTAGCACTCTCTCTGTCTCTATCTCATTTTCTTTCATTCCTTTTTTTTTTTTAGAGAAAGTGGTTTATTTTATCACCCTGGCTCAGGATCATGGTATTCTATCATCAACTTGCCGTAATTTACATTCTGTTTGCTTTGTCCTGAAAAGCACACTAGTTATAATTCAGCCCAAAGGAACGATCTATTTGCTCAGTACTTTAAAGCAGTTGAACCCACAGTGAAAGTAATAACTGGTGAAACCACATGACCTCACCTCAGTGGAATATGGATAAGCAGTGATGTGTGAAAGTGTTTGGGGAGGGCAACTAAGGCAGCATGTGAGGCCTTCAGTCAAGGTGCCTTTGATCAATAATCCATTAAAGCTTAATTACATATACTGCTATGTATACGTAATTTAATGTTCAGCAAACTGTCAGAACATACAGATAAATGATAAATTAAAAGAAAATCTGGTGGCTCTGTTATGCATTTGTTTATTTTTGTCCACATAGTGTGGAATCGGCACTGCAAATCGGTTATATATATATATGTATATATATATATATATATATATATATATATATTTTGACTGATCATCTTTGCTCTGTGATGTAAAATTTCTATCCTGATGGGAGTGATCTTTTCAAGGATGACCTCATCCCCATCCACCAGGCATGAAGGCACTCTGAATGGTTTTATCACGATGAAAATGATGTAAATAATACGTAATGGCGTCACCAGATCTCAACCCAATCTTCACATCTTCATACCATTCTGTGTATGTTTCTTAGGACCATTGGTGGTGCTATTGCACTCAGTTACACAAAAGTCCAAAACAATCTGCTTTAAGACATTCGTTAACAGCAAATTATCTGATGTGGATAAAGTGAAGTCTTATATTAATGTGTTTTTATCATTAAAGCAGCGTTTGAAAGAGCACAAAATACTATTTCAGTAAAAGTAAAAAAAAAATACAGTAAAAGTACTGCTACTGTAGTAATAATTCACTTGAGTAAAAGTAGTGGTCAAGAATATTACTCAACTAAGAGTAAATAAGTCTTTTGGTGAAAAAATATGCCTTCAATTGACACAACTAATCTGAAAGTATATTATATATGAGGAATTTTTATGTTCAAGCCACGCTGACACCTCCATTATCAACAGTGAATAAAAAAAGTAATGTTAGCTAGCTAGGTAACTGGTAGGCTTTCAGTAGCTTGCTAGGTTTGTTAACCAGCTAGCTAGCTTCTGTTATTAATACGTTTCTAGCTAGAAATTTAGCAAAGATGCCCCTTACTCATTATCCTGAGTGTGACCTATAGACTTTAGCAGCACTATTAACACAAAAAGCAATTGCTACCAAACATTATGTCTTTCATCCCGAGCTTTCATACTGTAAAACATCAAAGGTCTGGCTAGATAGTCTAGCTCACTCAGATAGCTAATGGCTTACCTTTACATGTTTCCACAGTTTGGATGTTGAGCTGTGAAATGCCAATATCTCCACTGGTTTAATTTGCAGATCATTATCACGCTATTTCCTTTGAGGCATTTCAAACTGAAGATAGTTGATAAATTGGTCCAGGAAGGCTCATCTGTCTCCACTGTCTCAGACACTGCTGCTGCTGCTGACTAAGCTTTCAAAGCAATGACTTTAGGCAGGAAAATACTTTTTTTTGGGGGTCTTGAAATCTAATTATCTAATATTTTGCACATACTGTATTTTACTTCATTTACAGTCTTCCAGGGTTAAATATATTATCATTTTTTAACTCTTTAAAAAACTCAAGTAAAAGTACTATGATTAAATTATCCTAAAAAAAATACTCTTATGGTGAACGATGTACTCAGGTACTGTAACAAGAGTACATGTAGTTCATTACTTTCCACCTGCGGATAGAAGAATATGTGTATGGGGTAGATATTGAAATTGGGGTTTGAATATACAGTATGTTGCATGTCCTCAGGCTGAGTCAAATCTTTCTGAATGCTGTACATTTGGATAATAAATAGAGTATAATTTTGATTATGGCCCGTTGGAGAGGAGAAATAATCTCAGCCAGTCTGAGAAACTGCATTTCACCATTCATTACGGTGACATTTATGGGAGCAATTAAATTTTACAATGTGTGAACACTCTTCGTTAAGGGGTGCCAAGGACCACGACAGGGATATTTTAAGGATGCTATCTTAAAGGACTGCATCTTATTATCATTATAAAAACTAATAAAGAAATAAAAAAAAAATCTGTGCTTGAAAACTGTAAATAGTTCACACAGAGTTGTAATATTTCCCTCTCCTGAGCTTTCCTACTGGATTCATAGGCCTGAGGAGCATTATGTGTTATTTCACCTTTATTTAACTTGGCAATCCTCCTACTTTGATCTCGGATTTATTCTGGACATCTGTAGCTACACCAACGCTCAAAAGGCTATGATTAGCCCCTGATGAGACTTTTACTTTCATATAGTCTTCTGCAAATTCAAAGCCTTAAAGGTAACATTTGAACCCTGCGTTATAAGCTGCCGTGAATTTTCATGACCATTTAATTCCAGTGATATTACAGTGTCATGTTACCATTACAGGTTATGTATTTACTGGCACAGCAGCCTATGCCATGTGCTAATTTTGGATCTGTTTAGCATATGTTAGCATATAGTCTCTGTATGCTAGCATATAAGTGCTGCTGAAAATTGTAGTTAACTATATCTTTAGGTACCAATCTGAATCCATGTATAAGTGGGCCATAACGTTTCAGTGGTTTTATTTATCTGTACACTTCATTAATACTGCTTTGTTAAATTATATCATTTGTAATGTTACATATTTGGCAATGATATTCATGATTTTTGACTAAAATACATGGTATGACAGGGTCTGATTCGAAGTTTTGGATTTGGACTGGCTGCACTGACCATTGGACTATGTTAGAAGGTTTTGTCAGGCAAGCCTGTCAACAATCCTTCCTTCACTCAACTACACTCGTTACACACTATGTCCCAACTCTACAAGAACATTTGCATGCAATTGGCATGCAATTCTCCAATCTGCAGAAACCACAAATCAAGGGTACCATTTAAAAATTTGCCAAAGAATTGAGAGACTACTCATTGTGTTGTACATGCACAAGATGTTTAATATGAGAGCAGGACCAGATGAGGACAAACTAAATACCAAGTGTAGTTGCAAAAAGGTTTTTATTTCACAATGCAAGCCCACAAAGATTATTTATTTAATACCATTGATGCATCATTATAGAAAAACTGTCAAATCCTTGATTCTTAGAGAAAGTGGAGACAGATGTCTGCATGGCGTTTCTGATAGGAGGCCACAAACAATTCCATGTAAAACTGAAGGTAACCAAAGGCAAAAAAAATTAAAATAAAATCACCATGTTGCCATCAGGTTATCCATATGCTTTTATGAAGAATCAGTAAGAACATCCAACTATATCATAACTGTCTGAAAGTGTCAGTGATTAACATTACCTGCTCCAAACTATGCAGCAACTCCTAGCTAGCTGTTTGCTTGCCAAAGTGTTGAGCTGGTGTTACCTTACTTTATGCCTTAGCCTGCAGTTGTCATCCTTAATTATTTCATTATTATGAACTGGAGTGATGTAGCTGAGGTTGAGGAACTGTCAGAAGCAGAATTCACACACCATGCTGACAATGATGCCATTTCTACCTCAAGTTCGAATACAGATACGTATGTTTGGACCACTAAACAGATAAAGATACAGATAGTGTCATTGTGTTCCACCCAAACTTCTTGGCATTTGGTTGGATTACAATAGACTCAAAGTTACTAGCTGCTAACAAGTCACTCTCTCTGACTGAGAAAGAAAGAAAACTTAAAGTGGTAATGTAATTAATATGGTTTTCTGTGAAAAGAATGCAAATGACCTCTGTGCCTTCTTTTTTCTTAAATAGTACGCAGTGTGTATACTGGTGGGTGTTTAATAACATTGCATAACCTTTTGAGTGTTAACAAACTCGCATTTACACATCAAAACCACAAAGTTGGCCTCCTGCCATTTTTTTATTTTAGGCCTCATTCTAAACTGAAGCAATGGGCTAGTTTCTAATTGAACAAACTGTATAGTGGTCCCTCAGAGTCAGTTCTTAGGGGCAACTATCCATTTTTTTATTGTATTATGATGCAATCCAACTTGAAGCGAAATTAACATTACCACCTAAAATGGGTTATTTTCCTATAATAGCATTTCCTGAAGTGTTTAATTCCTCATATACCACAGTAAAGTGACAATAGTTACATTTTTGTATCTATTAAAGAACAATATATTGCGGAACATCTGCAAAATAAGTTAGTTCCTGTTATCACTTATGTTATAGCATATAGTTTTCCCTCAAATCCTGGAAAAACTAAAAAGTTCCAGCTTTACATCTAACAAATGCTGACACTGGAGACTCCTTCCAAAATTGCTAGATAAGCATCTCCTCTTCACCGTACAACTTCACCATATCCATGATTGCACACATTTTTTAATCATATAAACCTCTGATTTGCAGCTATACTACTGTCAGAGCTGCTATTATACAAAAAAAAAATAAAAATAAATAAAATCTTTACCTTTTGACTAATCAGAATCGAGAATTAAACAGCTCTGTGGTATCATTTGTGATTGTCATACTGCCCAGCACCTAATCTAATGTTAATCCAAACGTACTGGTGTTAGTGTTAAGCTATCAGGCTTATTAAGGGGGAAAAATGGTGGAATACGAGTACACATGCTTTGAGGGAATAAATTTGGGTTGCAATTGACAGAAAAAAAAAAAAGAAAAAAAAAACAGGAGATGACAAATGAAACTCTGCACGACACACAGTGGCCCCACATTGCTGGAGGGGAAATGTGATGAGTAATACATAGGAGATGTAGAATTGCAAATTGACAGGAGAGGAAAGAAAAGAAATGTATTTCTGCAAAGATAAATAAAAGAAATTGCAAGAACACTCACAGAATTGTTGGGATTATGTGTTTGTGCAATGTAATGCTTCTTTAACACTTTTTTTCAAAACAGGTTGCACAAAAGAAATGAACAATGCCTCGTACACGCTCGTTTGTCATTTTTAGAGATTTTTAACTGAGAAACCTTTGTGAAAAGATTGACCTGTTAGAGGTTAGGGTTGGGGGACAAAGGTGCTGGATGATGAAATGGCATAATCGTGTCATAGCTCACTTTTGAAGTGTGTGGCACATTGAGTATAGAAACCTACATTTATTTCGGCACAGTGATTGATTAGTGTGTGTGTGTGTGTGTGTGTGTGAGAGAGAGAGACTCCAACCACTCTATTGCAGTGTTATTTGGATATAGCTCTTTGGACTCCCTCTTCTATCCTGAATGTTCTTATGATGGACAGTGTAGGAAAAAGGTGCACGCAAGAACTTGACACTGGAGACTCCTTCCAGAAATTATAAATAAATGTCTCTTTACAGAAAACGTCATCAAATCAACAATTACAAGCTTTCTATGTTAAATAACAGATTAGATTATATCAAATGTACAACATACAAATGAGCTGTTGCTATAGAAACGATAACATATTAGAACGAGTGCATTAATATAAACCACATTGCTCTCATAGCTACTTTTATACAAGAATGAAACACTTTCTGACCAATCAGGTTCAAGAATTCAGCAACACTGGGGTGTAATTACTTTTAACCAATCAACGGTCTGCATTATTTCAGTCTCCTCCCATTCTAGCTTATATTTCATCTCACCAGTTTTTTAAATCCAGCTTCCTGTAATAGTGTTCTGTCATTACATTTTATTAATATCATCTTAGCACAACACATCAGAGAAAGTTTTTTTTTTTTTTTTTTAAATATAGTGTGATTTTGTCGCAAGCCAGCTGCAGGTTTTGTGCTTCTGTGGCATCTCTGCACTTTTTGATTTATGGCAAGACCGCACTCGATGAGTCACTAATACATATTCTGTACAAATGAGGCATTAATTCACAGAGTAATGTGATAAATCTGTGTCATACAGCTAAGAGATAGCATAAAAGTTTCAGAATCCAGCCCAGTTAATTACTCACAGTGATGATACTTCACAGTGATGTGGCTTTGGTCGTAAGATTAGTTGGCATTAATTGTACCCGGGGCTGTATAACTTTATGTAATATTTTCCCGACAATGATTAATTGAATATAAACGCAGAATTTTCACTGATGATAGCGTTTACTTCAATACTAGGCTGAAGAGTGACTAAAGGACTGCTATAAACCATGTATATAAGGCTGCACTTTTTTTTAATGCTACTGTTGCAGATGATTTTATCCAAAGTGACATACAAATGAAGCATAACAAATGAAGCCTTTTTCAACACTGTAATTTAATATTTGTTACTTTATACGTAATTACTAAATGATTGTATTTCTAAATGCAACTGATAATGTTATACAGTTTATAGCGTTTTTTTTTTTTTTTTAATCATAGAGTGGATATTGGATAGTATTGTGGAGATAGACAGTGATTTGATCCCCCATCCAGGGAACTACCAACTGCTACAACATCCCAGGACAGTACTCCTCCCCACCACCAGAGGTCAGTGTCTCCAGAGTTCTACTCAGTGGTTCACTTCCTATTTACTTCCTGGTTTAGCACTATTTAATGCTACCGTCAAGTCCTGGCAGAAATATCGTAATTACGACGCACATAAACGCTACCATAATCATCACTTGAGAAGTTTTCTTGGTGATTCACTATACTTGAGTATTTTTTAATGAGCCCTGACTTTTTGAGTTGAGGGCGTGTCAATAACAAAAAGTCATAGCAGCTTCCAATAGGAATGTGACATCAACAGCAGAAGGTAAGATTTAAATGCATGCTAACTGTTCGCTTCTTTATTTTCTTCCAGCAAGGCAAAATAAACTTCTTACGGTTGGTGATACAAACAGAAAAACGAGCTGGTCATTTTTTCCGACCAAAACCATTTGAACACACACCACATTGTAATTACCACCCTCATACGCACAAACTTCAAAGGATGACCTGAAGGCAGCATACATGCATGTTCTCCAGTTAATCATTGCGAAGTCTTGCCAGTCTCCTGCATTTTTTTTATGTTCGGAGGCATATTTTCTCTGTTTGCCTTTCCAGTGTTTTGCTAATGTTTCCCGAAATCCTCTTTAGATTTTCTGTTAGTTTTTTTCAGTTGTTTGACCTTTGCCTGCCTAACGATTTGGGTTTTGGGTTATGTTTTATATAAACTCTGCACATGGATCCTGCTGAATCTGGTATGTTACACCAGTATGAGATATTGGGCATGACTTATAATGCTATACGTGTAGTGGTCTGCGAAATCCTATTGGATGTACAGTCAAAAATCACAAACAACGGTTTACATATAAACAAAAGAAAACTTTTTTTTCCTTAGCAGCTAATGCTGGGAGAGCATGAGTTCGAATCCTGAAGATTTCACAGCCCTCCATGGGCCGGAATCCAAGAGGGCAAAACTGGCCATGCTTTTTTTAGGTGGCAGGGATGGTGAACTCTCTCCCCTGTTAATCACAGTGACTCTAGCCAATCATGGGCATCTGTGAGCTCGTGTATGCGGAAGAGGCCAGATAGCGCTTTGCTCCGAGTGTGTTATGCTGCCCTGTGATGCAACATGAGCAGCAGTGCAAAAAGATGCAGCTGGCTGGCTTCACATGTCTTGGAGCAAACATGTTTTAGCCTTCATTCGTGCCAATTGGTAGCTGCTGCATGATAGAGGAGAGCTGGCTGGTGGGTGGGAATTGGCAGGTTTCCAAATTGGGCAGAAAATTGGGGAAAAAAAAATCTATATCATATATATATTGAGTATACCTTTTTTATTGTGGCTATTCTTTTAAAATGTCATTATAGAAAAAAAGGCTTTAATCATGAAATTCATATTATGAATATGCAAATTTGAAGCACCCAAAACTCTCCACACTCTGCTCTCTTCTCCTTGTAAGCCAGTGTTACATGGCCTGCAATATGCAATCATATTTTGCATACTGGAATATGGCTTTTCTATTTCATAATGCGATAACACTTCCCTATAACATGTTCAGTACTAAATCAATAAAAGAATACGTTTCAAAGAGTTTAGAGAGATCTTCAGCAATAGTGCTTTTAAATCACAGACCTGGTGAGGAGAGCTCACAGACAGGTACACGTACGCATAGGGCCCAAGGAAGGGGACGACTCATTCTGCACACACACACACACACACAATATTTCCCAGTTTAATTTGCTTTCTAGACTTTTATCTCCACCTTAAAAAAGTGTTCTCTTCTGCTCTGTTGTTACTTGTTCAGGTGATCAGTGACCTTCCTTGTGTTTACGTGCATTAATATACTATTACACATCGCCGTTGAATTTCAATTCTTATTGGTCAGAAGGTGTTAACTAATGTTCTATAACAGCAGCTCTGATAACAGAGCTGCAAGGAAAATCACAGGTTTTAATTAACGTGCTTATTCGAATACATTATTGTTTCTATAATAACAGCTTACACAGGTTTATTTAGCATGTTTAGAAGGAGTCTCCAGTGTCAGCGCTTTGGAATGCAGAGGTAAAAGTGTATCTTTCAGATTTCTGACAACTTCAGGTCAGAGGCATTTATGCTTTATCATTAGTCTATAACATTATAAACTGGATTTTTTTTTTTGTCTTATTACTGTTGAAAGAGAAAAAAGAGAGGCTGATGACGGAACAACTATTAAAGCTGCTGTAACGTAAGTTGTATCAAGAACTAACTCGCTTTTTGGACTTTTCACAACATTAAATGTAACTATAAATGGTTAAAAAGTATGCCGTGTTCTTTATGAAATAAAAATTGTAATTACGTGACTTTGGGATGTGCTGTTTTTGGAAGATAATCAACTTTGGGGTGGTGACTGTAACTCTGCTTCACCACCCCGTCACTGATTATTTTCCAATAACAGCATGCACATGTTTATTTGTTACTTACTGAATATTATTCTCTTTGAAATATAAGACAGTTTCATAAGACAGTTTCATCTTTAATTACTGAAATGAAATGAAATGATACTGATGACTCTTTTTTTTACTAGCAATTCTGAGCATATAAAATGAGTAAATAATATGTTTATGTTTAGTTGTGACTCTGTCTGGGTCTCTTAGTCTTTATGTGACAAAGTGTGTGTGTGTGTGTGTGTGTGTGTGTGTGTGTGTGTGTGTGGTGTATGTGACTTGTCGGTTCTTTTAACAGCTCTGTGCTGGGATTGGATTCTGCCTCACTTGTAATCCGCTTTGGATAAAAGCTTCTGCCAATTGGATAAGTGTAAATGCATTATTACTGTTTTTGTTATTATTACAAAGGAGCCATGCTGCATGAATGAGGAGTGAAAGATGATAAAAAAAAAAATAAAATAAAATACATAAAATCAGAAAGAATTGAAATGATTAACAAATCTAATAAATCTCTAAAGCTTATTATCCAGTAACTCTACGACAAATAATGCAAAATGGATTGGTAACACTTTACTTAATAGTATTATTTAATATACATGACACCTACATGAACCCTGAACATCACAGCTGAGTCATGACACAGATGTGTAAAGACATGAGTTTGTGTTGTGACACTTTTCAGGCTGGCTTATATTAGAACATTATAATAAATGCTCAGTAGCTCAGTGTGTGTTTGGTTCATCAGTCACACTGTGGTAATGATTATAGCTTGCCAAGTAAAGGTTAATTGCAGAAGTGAGCACTTCTGAAAGATGCTCTCCTGAACACTGGCATGAAAAGCAACTTTATAACACTGTTACCTAGTGAAAGTCCTAACACTGAAAAACTTTACACTGTACTTACAGTTATGTTTCATTTCTCTGACCCGTAAAATGTGCCACCCCCGAAGACCAAGGTAGAAACTTGACTGTGGGTATATAACTAGAAAAGTATACACTTTGCACACTTTCTTTCATCCTATTCCAGGAAAAAGATGTTATATACAGTAATTAATAAGGCAATGTGCATATTAACTATTCTAGAGTCCACACTTTAACTAAAACACACAAGTGACAGCTTTTTTCCACCAAGCATCTGGTTGTTACTGTAAAACCTTGTATGTACAAGCAGTACGAGTAGTTTCTCCTGCAATGAGCTTGACTGTGCTGTTTGAACGCTTTTTTTCACTTTATAATTATCATTACTATTAAAACTATTTGTAAAATGCTAGATTTTGCCCCTTTCATTGAAAATGTTTGGATTTTTTTTTAAATTTTTGCACAATTTTCCCTAATAAATATAGCTAACTGATGTTAAATATATACTTTGGTAATGTTAGCTAAGTCAAACACATATAGATAGTTATCATTTCACATTAATGAACTTAAAACATTCTCTATTTACAATGACAGAAAGCGAGTATGCCACAGAAGTGCATCTTTCAAGTGGAAAATACGAGTTGAGACGAGATTGCTGCCCAAAATATGAATAATCTGAGAGAGGAGAAGGGGGCGGGGCCTCCAGGGAGTTTCAGTTTGTAACACCTCTGCAGCTGTCAATCATTCCAGGTTCATAGGTCGAATAGCTCGTCTGCTGTTTTCGGTTTTGGTAGGGGGGGTTGAGGAGGGGGCAGCATACTCTGATATTAATATGCGTAGCTTAGCAGGTTAGCATAGGCTAGCAGGTCTGCTACTTATACCACAGCACTTCTCAATTCTGGAATCTGATTGGTCAAAAGGTGTTACGTTATCAGGTTATTATTTCATGCTTAATAGTTTTAATAAACTGTTTATTTGCTCATTATAACTAATAATGAAATTATTAATCATTTTCATAGAACAAATCTCCAGTTATGTTGCAATACATGAATTAATGAATAAATACTAATGCACAGTGAATGCATCTTTTTACAAGTGTTTAATTTAAGCTTTATTAAACAAATAACTGAGAGTTAATTAACATGTTACATGTGTTAAGGTGTAGCAGCCTTGTTTTTGCAACAGTTGCGAAAGCTAAAGTGGGTAAATGTATTATTGATGCTTCAGGGTTTTCTGTTCACAGCTTGTGATTGCTGGAAAAGTTGAAGTAAACTCAATTTTGTGAAATGCTGTCATGGATCTTTTCATAGCATGGACTTTGCTCTTCAACTACTTTTCCACTGCCTGCCTCATGCATGCCTCGGACATGCTCTCCTGAAAACAGAAAACATAAGCTAGCATTAGAACTGCATTTCTAATGTCTTATATCCTTAAAGCAACATGACAATGCATTGTGTTTTGAGATAATGACATCATGAGATCCAGTTACTTCTCAAATGTAGGCAATTATTTGCCTTCGTGCCAATTTAATCACACTACACAACCTAAATGGAGGCTAAAATAATTTGTATCTCTTCAGTGCCAGTCCATGTTTTAAAGGAAATTTAAAGCCGTGTTGTCGCAGAATGGCGAGGCAGGTGGGTAGCATGGCAGGGGCATATGGTAGCCTTTCTCTGCCATCTGTGCTCCTCGGCCCGTCCCTCGCCGATGATGGAGGGTGCAAATTCTTGGCAGATCTTCCAGAATGATCTGTGGGCCGTGGAGAATAAACTCATTCCCTCTCCTTTGTAGCCTGTCCTTTTGTTGTTGTAAATAACCCTCTATCCATCACTATGATGCATTGCCGAGCGCTCCTCAAATACCACTCGGCCTGAGCGGCAACAGTTGGCACCCCTCGCTATTACTCGCCAACAAACCCTGAAAGAAGAGATGCGCTCTCTGTTCCCTGTTTCATCCCTCTATCATGAATAGAAGTACATCAGGGGATGCCAGGCTTGGCTGTGTTACGCTGGCCTTTGAAATGTCCAACAGAAGGCGTGAGCTGAAAGACTTTTTTTCATTCAGAAGAAGAAAAAAGGTCACAAGTTCTCTCTTGTGTGTGCGTGTGTCTAAATAAGGTACTGTACGTTCTGTTTTTGGTCACCTTTTTTGTGGAAAACTGCAGCAACATTTTTTTTTTTCAAGAATGAATTTTATATGGAGGAAAGTAGGTGGAAGTGTGGAAGTGTGGAACTGTCACCACAAAGTTGGAAGCACACAAATGTATAGAATGACTTTGTATGCTGTAGCATTACAATTCCCCTTCACTGGAACTAAGAGGCCCAAACCTGTTCCAGCATGACAGTGGCATTGTGCACAAACCGAGCTCCATGAAGACATGGTGTGTTAAGGTTGGAGTGGAAGAACTCGAGTGTCCTGCACAGAGCCCTGACCTCAATCCCACTGAACACCTTTGGGATGAACTGGAACACCGACTGAACCCCAGACCTCCTCACCAAACATCAGTGCCTGACCTCACTAATGCTCCTGTAGCTGAATGAACACAAATCCCCACAGCCACGCTCCAAACTCTAGTGGAAAGCCTTCCCAGAAGAGTGGAGCTTAATATAACCACAAAGGCAGACTAAATCTGGAATGAAATTTTCAAAAAGCACAAAGCGGTGTGATGGTCAGCTGTCCATAAAGTGTATATAAAAGTGACCATAAAGTGTATGTGCAGTAGCACTTTATTACTATATATACATGTAGCACACTGTTTTTAGGGTTTTGCGATTTAAAAGGTCAATGTTTAATTATGTATGCCTTGATTATTCTTGTTCCTCTTTTGGCTGTCCTCGTTAGGAGTCACCACAGCAGATCATTGGTCTGCGTGTTTGATTTGGCAGTTTTTACCCCGGATGCCCTTCCTGACACAACCCTAACCAAATCCAGGCTTGGGACTGGCACTGAGAGCAGACTGTTGCACAGAACCCCAGTGCCTGGGGTTGGTTCCCCTGCAGGGGATCGAACGCAGGCCGCAGCAGTGAGAGCACTGTGGCCTAACCACTAGTCCTCCACGGACCCTATGCCTTGATTATTGTATATTAAGGAAAAGGATCAGGACTGAGGGGGTGGAGCTAATTTCAGGGCCTTAAAAATTAATACAAATACGAGTCCCAGTCATTATGTAGCAATATTGTGAACCACAGTTTTAAGGATACCTTTTATTATGAATATTGCAGGTCTAAAAACACTTTAAATGAGTAGCAGAGACTATTGTGTATGCTTATGAAATCCCAAAATGCACTAATAATGTACCTTATCTGGTATAAAATACCCAAAATGCACTGTAGAGTTTGTAGTAAATATGGAGTAATGTGCTTGGTTTATTTATTATTTTTTTATATTATTATTATTATTAAAAATTGCATTAATGTTATGAACGTTATAAAAGTGGTTAAAAAAAAATATGTATAAAATAATATTTGTGAGTCAGATAGAATGGTTATAGTTAAGATTAGGGTTTGTCCTGACTTTATTTTTATGAAATTTAACCGCATCAGCACCATTTGTTCAAATTAATATGAATTCCTTATGATTTGACAGTGAATATTTCAAAGTATCAGGCATTCACAGACGTTCTTGTCATGACTTCCCTCCTTAGTGTAAGTTGTTGCTTCTGCTTTTGGGTTATGTTATGGCCATGTTCCTTTGTTTTGGTTCCAGTCCTGTCCCTGCCTCTGTCTTATCATTGGTTTGTTTCCCTAATGTCTGCACCTGTTCCATGTTCATCCCTTAATTATTGTGGTTATTTACGTATACCCTATTTTCTCACAGACATTGACTACGATTTCAGGATTGCCCAAAATAAGTGTCATGATGAGTTTATACAGTTGCGTCCTGCCTGCTGTTATAGGAAAATAACAACCTTTGGATGGTCTGCTTTTCATGAGACCGGATCACACCACCACGTCTATAATAATTTTCCTATAACGGCACTTCCCAATTGTTTTAATCCTTATAAAACCAAACTAAATAATCTGTAGTGTTAAACAGGCTGCTGCATTCCTCAAATACTTAAAGAAAACCGGCGCTAAAGATGACGGACTGTTGCAGTTTCTACTCCACCAAAATTGAGCCGTCACTCCAAACCTCAGTAGCCAATGAGGAGCCAGTGGGGGATTAGTGACTCGAGACTCGCCTGTCAAATTTATTCCATCTCTTATTTATAGCTCCACCTGTGCATGCACACCTGTCACCAAGAGGATCCCTAAAAGCATGGGGAAGGCTTTTGGGGCCTCATTTCCATATGACGGTAAGATATCAAGTATTTTAAAATGCATTTTACATTTGTATTGCATTTTATGTATTTACATATTTACATATTACATTTGTATTGCATATTTGTTTAAAATCAAATGATATGGCATGGCCAATGGCAACATGAGGATGAAGGAAAGATTCGTTTCAAGGAAACACTTTCTTGGAACATACAGTGGATATAAAAAGTCTGTTAAAATAGCAGGTGAAGTTAAAAAAAATGAAACTAAGGTAAATCATGTCAGAACTTTTTCAACCCTCAATGTGAAATTACAACATATAAAAATTAAGTGAAAAACAATCTGAAACATTTTAGGGAAAATAAGAAAAATAAAAAGGTTACAATAACCTTGCATAAATATGCACACCCTTTTATAAAAGGACAAGACAAAATCTTACAAGGGAGGCTGCCAAGAGACCTACAGCAACATTAAAGGAGTATCTAATTTGTATCTAATTTGATCAGCTCATGCACCTCATGCATCTATGTAATATTTTTAACCAAACGCTTTCACAGCACGCTGTAATAATTTCTTGCGCATCCCTTTTCCATCTTCCATTAGTGATAATTTATCCCAAAGGAGCAAACAAAGCCATTTTACTGTCATATTATCATTCTCAGCCACTCTCTCCTTTCCAAAACCTAATCATGTTTTAATTTTACAGATTTGCTCAGCTAGCTCTTGCTCCAATAGCGCTTACCTCCGACCTGCCTTCTCTTGCGTGATGAATCTAATAAGCACCCTAGGGGTCGCCCTGCCTTTCCTACTACGGGCTAATCAAAGTTATTTATGAGGAACCGCAAGCTATTATTTTAACAGTAGGTTGCTGGAGGAGTGCAGATTGTGACTGACTTCTCCTCCTCAGGTAGATCAGTGGCACATCATGCTAATGCTGGCATTAATCTAGCAGTAATTCAGCCATTAGTACCAGCACTGGTGTATAGCTGAAGTTGAGTTTGTATCTGGATTTGGCATTGTTTCAATGAAAATAACTGTCGAGTTTACGTATTGGCGTGTAAAAAACATTGTTCCATCACTCAATGCAGAATTGATGTAAACCAGATGGTGATATATGATCACTTTGAATCAGGTGAATCATGTTTTTTTTCACTGTAAGTTATCATTTTGCATGTACATTTGAAAGTGTTAGCTAGATAGATAGCAAAACCAATTAAACATGATGTTATAGCAAAATAATCAATGACAAATTGGATAATTTTCCTGTAACTGAACATCCTGTGATCCTTTACAACAGCTATTTGCTAATGATTACAATTCTGCATTTATTAATGAATTAAATATTGTGCTTTTTATCCTTTATATTTATGTTTAATGCTGTGGAATGTCGACGAAACACCTTACTTCCTGTTATCACTTACATTAGAGCAGTTATAATTGACCATTCCCTCACCAGCCACTTTTCTTCCCCTCTCTTAAAGTTAAAAAGACAAAAAAACACAGCTTGGCATGTTCCAGAAACACCACAATGCACAATGTCCTCTGCCCTGAAGACTTTCCCAGGGAGGAAAACCTACTGACTGTTACAAAGCACTGACACTGGAGATTCCTTTCATAATTGCTAAATAAACATCTCCTTACAGAAAGCTTCACTATATTCACAAGTGGTTTTGCTAAATAATGACGTTTTTATTAGTTTATTATTAGTCTTAGATTATGTAGATCATCTACCATACAAGTATCTATAAATGAGCTGTTACTATGGAAACAATTCAAGAATTCGACAGCGCTGTGTTATTAAATTAGTTGAAGTTGCATAGGTTTGGATGTTCAGGTTATTCCATAGGAAATGATCTAAAAATTGTTGTTTTGCACAATTTAAGAACAGATTTTACACCATGTTCTACCGTAATACTTTTACAGGTTAATGTATAAATAATTGAAAAAATAAAGTCAGCACACATTTCAGCTGAAACGTTTGTGTGATCATTCCTGTTGAAGTAAATGATTGAACAGTGCCCAATGTGTGCAGACTTTTTTTCACATGTTTTGTATTGATAGCCTTTTCATTTCATTTCAAAATCATCATCTGCTTTATTTGACCCATGCTCTGCTGATCAGTGTAGTTTATTTAAACTAGCTGCAAGACTGGAAGCTACACTGGAGTGCACACAAAGTACAATCTTCACTTATTCTTACACTTTCTTTGAGCACTGTGCCACCAGACACATTCCAGGATGCTTTTCTAGCAGGAGCAGTGTGACGAGTTGTTTATGTTGCCAGGGAGATGCCGCTGCCAATCAGTATGGGATCTGACACACCTACACTGGCAGAAAATAGGACATTTTGTAGCTATCGGTTATAATTAAATCGTCGCTAGGAGTATATATTTCTTGAATTTAACATTGGTAAATTCTTAGCCAGTGACAGATCTTTAGTATCGCAAAGAGTTATTAACATTTAAAACCGTGTTGCCAGGAGCTTTAAGTATTATTCATGTCAGTCTTCTGTCATGGTGAAACTGCATGTGTCATTACTGTCAAAACCACTATAATTAGCATCCCTGCTATTACTGAAATAGTTTCAACTTTAGTTGTACAAGTTATTGGCTCCGGAAACTTTAAAATGTCTTAAAGCACACTGTGTATATACTGTATCTCTATCTATCTATCTATCTATCTATCTATCCATCTATAAATTATCAAGATGACAAACTTGATATAAATGGTCTAAAATAAAATAAAATAGAGTTCTGTCTGCTGTACACACAGCACTAAATCTCTGATTATACTCCTTTTGTTGTGAATGACAAACTTTTTTATAAAAGCAAGAGAAATAAAATACTTTGTGTGGTGTTTATAACACAATTCTCAATTCTGATTGGGCAGAAGGTGTTGATTCAACAATGGATATAAAAAGTCTACACACCCCTGTTAAAATGGCAGGTTTTTGTGATGTAAAAAAAAAATGAAATGAAGATAAATCATGTCAGAACTTTTTCCACCCTCAGTGTGAAATTACAACATATAAAAATTAAATGAAAACCAATCAGAAACATTTTAGGGAAATATAGAAAAAAATAAAAAAGTTACAGTAACCTGGTTGCATAAGTGTGCACACCGTTTTATAATTGGGGATGTGGCTGTGTTCAGGATGAACCAATCACATTCAATCTCATGTTCAAAAGTTATTATCATACAGCTGTCATCAATGAGATTATTCTGATTAACCCCAAATAAAGACCAGCTGTTTCTGTAGGATTTTCTTGACATTTTCTTGGTTTCATCCGACTGCTGAAGCCATGGTCCGCAAAAAGCATACAAAGCCTGTATGGTATCTCACTTGTTGAACGATATTGATCAAGAGAGGGGTATAAAACACTGTGAAGGCCATCATCAACAAAATGGGGCACCACAGTGACATCTAACAACAGCTCTGAGAGTAGTTCCAGCTGCAAGACAAATTACTAGTTTATATTAATGTGCTGGTTCTAATACATTATCGTTTCTATAGTTACATACACAGGGACTTGTATGATGGACACTTTACATAATCTAAGACTAATATGAAATGGATTTAACAGAGAAAAATTTTGTTGATATGGTGAACTTTTCTCTGAGGAGACATTTGTTTAACATTTATTATATTATATAATACAAAGCACTGACACTTTTTTCAGTGTCAGCACTTTGTAACACTTAGAGGTGAAGTGAAGGATGGAGGACTTCGCACTGTGTGGTTTCTTGTTAACGTAACAAGCCGGATTGTTTGGATTCGTTTTTTATCTTATTGCTTTCAACAGAGAGAAAAAAGAGAGGCTGGTGAGGGAAAAACTGTTTATAGCTGTAATAATGGATGGACTTTTCACAGTGTTAAATATAACTATGAATTGATTTAAAAAAAAAAAAAAAAAAAAGCTTAATAAATAAAAAAAAATTTAATCACTGGTATCATTGCTGTGGTATAAGAAAAAAAACACTTTCTGGTGGGAAAGTGACCCTCCTTCACGTCAGGCTGCATCACATGTTGATTATTTTTTTCTGTTAAATCAATAAATACAACACAATACTATAAAAAATTTGAAAGTTGCTTGCTTTCAGTACCAGCAAATTCCAAATCTGTGATATTTAATACTGAGAAAATAAGGAAAATGTATAGTCCATACAAAAATGTATGATGCAAAGTCAGGATTAAAGACATTCTGAACTCCAGTGGACATAGCAAGCTATACTTCTAACTTTTCATTCTTACAAATGATTTCTAATGCTGCTTTTTTTTCACAGTCTGTGTCTGTCTTCATTTTTCTCCGATCATGGTTTTTCACCTTCGTGTTTATTCCCTCTGTCTGTACTTTGTCCCATATTTAGTGCCATGCTCTTAGAGACAGCTGTAAGAGAGCCAGACAGCCTTCAAGTCGTGAGTCTGGGGTTGGTGTCACTCTTTCACGCCCCCAGACGTTTCTCTCTCTGCAAATCGACAGCATAAATGTATACACACACAAGCACTTAGAAAGACTCTTTAAGCACTCAGAAAACTTTCCAGGCCTTGCTTTAAGAAAATGTGTTTTCAACTACTCTGATTTATTTTGCAGACACTCTTTATCAAAAGGTAATTGTCAAGATTATTAACATGTAGCCAACTTCATTTATGTAGGAAGACTGAACAATGGAAAAGCAGACATCTGTGGCTTTTACGGACGGAAAAGAAAAACTTTCATTGATGATGGCAATGTGTGATGGTTCTCATCTTGTCACCTTTGAGCAAGTTGTTCAGTCTCCATACTGCACTGGACAAACAGGGCAGAGACATGAAAAGGCCACATTCATCTCTCGGCCACGGTCTGGAAGGCAGGAAATGAGGCTGTCTGTAGGGGTTTTCTGTCGTCTGATACCCCGCAGTCGTCCTCGTACTTTGTAGTATATCAGACTTTAGCGAAACGCTACATTGCCTCTGTATAGGCTCTCCCCTTCAGAATGATGACATTTTGATTCTCTTGGATCCCCGTGGCAGTAGAAAAAGTCAACTGTGATAAAAAGGGAGAGGCAGGCTCACTCCAAGGGGAGTCACTGTAGCTCTTAGACTTTGACAGTGAGGTATTCAGGCTATTCACACCATTTCAAAATGTCTTTGTTTTCACTCTTTCAGTCCTGGACTCACTCATGTCATTTTCTTTACATTCTTCAGACGTTTATAAGCACATTTCCACCAAAGAGGTGGGGTAGGCATGGATGTGTTATGTCTTTCATGTCCAGTCCAGGGTTAGGGTTAGGGTTAACCCTAACCCTAACCCTAACCCCAGGCCAAATGCCTTATTCCACCTCCACATGCCCTGCTTCCACCCCTGGTCTCCCACTGGCTGGATGGAGGCTTCCAGATGTCTATATGATGTCTCACCATACTACATAGCTATGTAGACCACTGTCCTTGCTTTGTCTCACCTGTATTGTATGTCTCCCACTTTTTCCCACTGATTACCAACTGTGTATGACCCTCTGCCTGTTCTTGATCTCACTGACCATTGGATCTATCTTCACCTCTAAAGGATCTCTCCAGCATATTAGAAAAGCACCTGCACTGCCAACTTCCATTACCAAGAAACCCAACACTGCGCATCACTCTGATGACACCATCTAAACAGTAAAACATGATGGTGGTAGCATCATTTTGAGAGTTACCCCTGGCACCTTGGTTACTTCTCTGAGTAATGCCAGAGTTGCCCATTCACTGAATTTTGGTGGACAGCAGCCTTTAGGCACAGTCACGGTTGTGCTATGGACTATCCATTTTTAGTATTGGATTTCATGGTGCTCCCCAAGGAATGTTCAAAGTTTGGGATTTTTTTTTTTATAACCAAACCCTGACTGATACTTTCCCAGAACTTTGTCTCGGATTTGTTTTGATAGCTTGTCGGTCTTCATGATGTTTGTTCAGGTATGTTGTCTAGCTAACTCTGGGTTCTTCCAGGAGCAGGTGTATTTATATTAAGACCATGTGACACACAAGTTGACTCCATTCAACATATTATGTGACTTCTAATGGTGACTGGTTGCATGAGAACTAATTTAGGGGTTTCACAGCAAAAGGGTTGATATGTACAAACTATGTTAATTTTTCTACCCACTTTTTTGCAGATTCATGGCATGTAATCCCAATTAAGTCCATTTAAGTGGATATGCAGGCCACTGAATGCCACACGCCATTGTATTCGAGTGTGCTTGGTTTGAGTTGCACTGCTTCTTGGCCATGTCATATGGCTCAAACTGAGAGAGAAGGTGGGAGAGAGAAAGGGACTGAATGGTGTGACTAAAATAGAAAGTGTGCAAACCTGGACAAGAGGAAGACGGAAGAATACCCCAGGCACCTGGCTTCAGGTACACTCCCAGGCCTAGTTTCAGTAGAACACAGAGCGTACAGTTTCTTATTTAAACTCTATACATTCCCATGCCCAGCCAACAGCCAGCATTTAAAGTATCTCTTTAAACAGAGCAGCCACCATTTTTTCATTAAATTCAGCTTGGAGATTAAAGCAAGGTTTCTAAGTTTTTTTTTTTTGGGTATGTTTTTAGTCAAACTTTCTTGTGTAGTATAGTTTATTCTCAATTAATACTGAATTTGTCATCCTTGATAAACATCTTTTTTTTTCCCTGAAACAATTTAGCATTTTAATTAAATCCCTGACAGCTAAAGCTAAAAAAATCAATCCAAACCAAACAAATACACAAGCCAACAAGGCAAATAAAGAAAAAACTTATAAGCCTGCTTTCGACAAACCTTTGGAACATTTTACAAGGGTCAGGTGCTATCAGGAGTAGATTAATCCCAAACGTCAACACCAAAAATTTCATTCATGACTGGGACCTGGGAACACAGCATTCCACGCGTGTTTACCGTAGAACTTCAGCCACATCCGATTTTAATTAACGCTGTGAAGCCGGGCGGAGAGGCAGTGACAGGATGAGTAAATAGAGGATGCCGACCCACTGTGTAACGTGCCCTCAGGTTAGTGCCAGGGTCTAAAGCAGGCACCGTGCTGTGCTTAATCAGGAGCTCCGTTCACACAGGGACTGTACACTGCTCTGACAAATAAGAGAGAAAGATTCTCCTGAAGGTTCATCTGTTCTTCTTTTTGAAGCATGAATAACAAAGATTAACACTTTCAGCTACCGTGAATATAAAAAGTCTACACACTCCTCTTAAAAAGGCACATTTTTGTGAAGTAAAAGAATCATACTAAGATAAATCACGTCAGATCTTTTCCCACCTTTAATGTGAAATTACAAAGTATATGTAATTTCACATTAAAGAAAAACAATCAAACTTTTTAGGGGAAAAAGGAAAAATAAAAACCTTACAAAATCCTAGTTGCATAAGTGTGCACTCCCCTAAACTAATGCTTTGTCGAAGCAGCTTTTGATTGTATTACATTACTCAGTCTTTTTGGGTAAGAGTCTATCAGCGTGCCACATCTTGACTTGGCAATATTTTCCCACTCTTTCTTGCAAAAACATTCTAGATCCATCAAATTGTGAGGGCATCTCCTGTGCACAGCCTGCTTCAGGTCACCCCACAGATTTTTATTCATTGGATTGGATTCAGGTCTGGGCTCTGGCTAGGATGTTCAAAAACATTGATCTTCTTTTGGTTAAGCCATTCCTTTGTTGATTTGGATGTATGCTTTGAGTCATTGTCATGCTGAAAGGTGAAATTCCTTTTCATCTTCAGCTTACTAGCAGACAGCTGAATGTTCTGCACTAAAATTGACTGGTATTTGTAGCTTTTCATGAGTCCCTCCACCTTGATAAAAGCCCCAGTTCTTGCTGAAGAAAAGCCGCCCTAAAGCATGATGCTGCCACCACCATGCTTCACCTTGGGTTTGTTGTTCTTTTGGTGATGTGCTTTTTTTGCACAAAACATACCTTTTGGAATTATGGAATTATTAAACCTTTTGGAATTGTTCTCATCAGACCATAACACATTTTGCCACATGGTTTGGGGTGATTTAGTTGGGCTTGGATGTTTTTGTGAGAAAGGGCTTCTGTCTAGCCACCCTACCCCAGACATGTGAAGAATACGAGAGATTGTTGTCACATACAAAGAGTAATCAGTACTTGTCAAATATTCCTGCAGCTCCTTTAATGTTGGCATAGGTCTCTTGGCAGCCTCCCTGGTAAGTTTTTGTCTCATCCTTTTATAAATATTGGAGGGATCTTCTGGTCATAGTAATGTCACTGTGGTGCTCCATTTTCTTCACTTGTTGATGATGGCCTTCACCGTGTTCCATGGTACATCTAATGTTTTGGAAATTCTTTTATACCCCTCTCCTGATCGATACCTTTCAATAAGTGAAATACTGTACAGGCTTTGTAAGCTCTTTCTGGACCATGGCTTCAGCAGTCGGATGAAACCAAGAAGATGTGAAGAAAATCCTACAGAAACAGCTGACCTTTTTTTGGAGTTAATCAGAATAATTTCATTAATGACAGCTGTATGATAATTACTTTTTAAACATGAGATTGAATGTGATTGGTTCATCCTGAACACAGCCACATCCCCAATTACAAAAGGGTGTGCACACTTATGCAACCAGGTTACTGTAACTTTTTTATTTTTCCTATTTTTACCTTAAAATATTTCTAATTGTTTTTCACTTAATTTTTATATGTTGTAACTTCATATTGAGGGTGGAAAAAGTTCTGACATGATTTATCTTGATTTCCTTTTTTACATCACAAAAACCTGCCATTTTAACAGGGGTGTGTAGACTTTTTATATCCATTGTAGGTATGGAACAAAATGTCAGATTTAACATTTTTTAATTGTAGTTTTTGAAGAATGCTGCTTAACCTGTGGTGTCTCAGTGCTAAAGGTTCTGTGCTGTTGACCAGAATGAATGCCCAAAAGCAACTGATGGGCCCTTGAGCAAAACTCTCAACCCTGTGTGCACACCAGTAGCAATTATTTGACTCATGTCACACAAAGCACTCTTTGTTGGTTGCAAGTTGGCAGTCCTAGCATCATGGCTAGTTGCCATGGTTTCCCTGGTAGCACTAGTGTAACATGGCAAAACCACCTATCTGATCACAAATCACATCTTACCACTGTAAAATTGAGAAAATATGAAAATCTTGGTGATTCTTGATGATTAGTAGAAAAGATTGCATTTCAGTGTAGCATGACTGCAACATGCTGATGAAAGTCAAATGTGAAATGCAATGGAGAATTACATTTATGATGCAATACTCTGCTGATTGTTTTTTATTATTATCAAAGAGATCAAGCAATTTAATGGAGGTTTGCGTTTGAGTGTGGTACGTGCTCAGCATGTCATTAATAAAACTTTGTATTGTATTTCAAGTTTTTTACTAGTGAGATTGCATTTTATGCTGGCATGGAATCTATTTCATAAGAAACGAGCCAAAATGATACATTGTCAAATGTTGTCACTTTTGCTGCATACACACTGGTGTTGTTCTATATGGGTACACTAAGTAAGTAAAGATCAGCATGGCAAGTATCACTGGGTCATTCAGGAGTTCTGATTACAAGAGTAAAAACATCTATGAATGTTTCACAGTCTGGATAAAAAGAAGGGTCTTTCACTAACATTGGTAGTCATTACATCACTTCAGCTATGGAAAACCATCATGAGAAACCCTGACAGCAACCCGAGCTCAGAATGGAACAAGGGACCCTAGAGCTGTGAGGCATGCCACCCTTAAATGTAACTTTAAATGGATAAATAAAAACTGGTAATCTTTGACCAATCACTTTGGTATAAGAGAAATAAACACTTGGGGGTGGTCATCGTTAATTCTTTTCCTATAACAGCACACCCTGTCATGCTTTATTCCTTACATATTTATTCTTATCACCCAAATGTTGCACTAATGCGATCCTGAATCCGCAATATACAGTACACTCCATATACACAGCAATATATCATGTTCCTTAAGCCAGACCCACAAAACCGCTGATTCAGCTTTTTTTTTTTTTCTTCAGAAGACTAAAGTAAAACAGGCACCAGAGACCAGTCTGTGCAACCTAACTGTACGTTTGTGCATTTAGTCATTAAACATTGTCTCAGAGCAATTAAATGTAGCTTAACTTCTCTGGAGTTTCCCTGGGATCCCTCTTGCAACTTCCGGCTCATTACCATACGCAGCCTTGTGAAGAGATGCGGAGGGAGAGGATGCAAATGAAAGTAGGAACGATGGAGGGACGGATCCTCCTACTCACACTGAGTCTGAGCATGAATCTCCAGAGGTACAGTGTGATGAATACACACCGATGTACTGAAGCGGGAGAAAAGCAGGATGCCTCGCTATTTCTGGCCCCTACTGCTTAAGAATGGAAATGCAGGAGATTGTGTTTTTTGTTTTATTATTATTATTATCATTATTATTATTATGATGATGATGCAATGGACACATTCATTACTTTTTTCATCGTGTATTTATTTTTTTTAATCAGGTGCTAACCTAAGAAAGTACATTTCATACTTAATCGACTGGAAATTAATCAAATCTTTTTGGACTTGTGTGTGTAAAATCTTTCAAACTGGGAATCTGTACAGTACTACAAATTGTACAAGTGTTAGAGCACTGGTTTATGATCAAGAAGCTGCCATGCATCTTGCCACATATTTTATTAAATGTAGCCTCTAAGACACATTTTTGCCTTGCCATGTCCTCACAGGTCTCCTTTGCATTCTCCAGTGTCCTCCCACTTTCCACAAAACATGGCAGTATGTGGACTGGCTAAGATAAATTGCCCCAAGATGTGAATGTGTGATTGCATGTTGCCCTGCAATGGACTAGCGTCCTATCCAGGGTGTATTTCCGCCTCACAGCAAGAGAAACAAAGAGAAGCTGGTGAGGGTATGACTGTTTATAAATGTTATAATATGAGCGTTAATAGGAACTGACTTGTTTGAACTAAGTTCCAGACGTTAGACAACATTAAACATAATGATAAGTGGATAAAAATGTCATTTTTTAATAAATAAAATTCTCATTTAAATTATAAATAAATATATAAATAATATATTTAATAATAAAGTTTAATAAATAAAAAAGAGGAATAAAACACTTAAGGACCTACTGTTATTGGAAAATAATAAATTTCGGGGTGGTAACAGTAACTCTGCCATTAATGTCAAGCCACAAAGCACCACACTGTTATTGATTATTTTCCTGTAACAGCACACCCCATCATGTTTTATTCCTTACTCAACCTACCTTGAGTAGAAATAAAAACCGATACTTGTTAATGCTCTAAAAATAAGTGGTGATGCACGTGTGGGACCATCTGACATTTAAATAGGCACAAGCAAAGCTGTCAAGAAAAGGACTTGGCTATCAATCAGGGCCAAAGTCATGGCACATGTGAAGGATACCATTTCCTCAATGGAGGGAATCACACTGACAAGTAGGTTATATGGCAATAGCATAACAGGACTCCCAAAAGAGACAGCCTACTAGGCCAAAATTAATGATGCTAAATATGTGTGCTCAAAGCCCACAAGGGGAGATGTTCTTGCCTCCCACCAAGAAAGAAAGAGCAGAGGATGAAAAGCTAATCACTGTGAAAGAAATCGAACACGCTAACCGCAGGAGAGGCATCTTCGGTGGCCTGTGCCATGTATAATACTGCTCTGAAGACTTTCAGCATGTCAAAAATTCTGTTTGGAGGTGTTCTGTCTGGAGGACAGCAGAGACGCATCTGTGTGTACACACATGCACTTGAAGACGCCCCAAGGGGCCGACACTGTCCAAAGCACAGCATGAAATGTGCTGTTTGTTTTCAGTGGCTTTTTGTTTGTTTTCAAAGCCGATTTTCATCATTAGTTGTTGAACTTCTGGGAAAGTTCTTGGAGAAAAGTTCTAGTGGGCCTTTTGATGAATGTTTTAAAAAGGGGACTGAAAAAAATGGGCTCTTTCACACACTTTGACACTACAACCCTTTTACCCTTTTGATAGATTAGACTTTGGTGTATTACACTTGGTACTTTTAAGGAGATAGTGTGCAAAGAGTAGAGAACAAATTCTGAGAGGACCCCTGGGTTCAAATTCAAGCTGTGGTACTTGACATTTTAAATACGGCCACAGCAGTGAAGGATGCCAGGTTCAATCTGTCTCCCATTGTTAAGCACCAACCATCAGATTAGGCTTATGGTTTTACTCTAAATATATTTAAAGCATGCATCAATGCTGCATGATGTCAGGTTTAACCCTCACCAAAGAAAGTCCTACCACAGTTTTGCTAATGATTCTCATTTCAGCCTGTCATTCCCACCATCAAATACTCGTTTCTCAGCATGCTTGGCAGATCTCTCATCACCTAGAGCTGGAGACACCTCATTCTGACATGACTGAGCTGGTCTTCCTATGCCTTGATCTATCATCAACTAGAGCTTGGATCAGACCCACTACCTGATGGCAATTGTCAAATCCTGTACTATACTTTCAGCCTTTCAACACATAAGCTCTAGATGATGAGCTCTAGGTGATGCTTTCCTACGCCTTGATCTTGTCTCCTACGAGAACTCCCTAATTACTCCATCTGAATTAGGATGTTGCAAAATTTATCGCCTCATGCAGTCTTCAGTTCCTTTTTGTCTTACAACCTGGCTTCTGCAACACCATTAGGTCCTTATAATTCATCCGGTATGCAGCAGTCTAATTTGTCTTTAATCTTACCACGTTTAGGCATGTCTTTACACTGCTACAGTCCTTCCACTGGGTTACTCTAGCTGCAAGCATTACATGTAAGCAAGCCAAAAATAGACCAGACCCACTACCTGATGCCAGTCACCAAATCCCTCACCATATTTTGGGCCTTTCAAGACAAAAGCTTGGCTCAACTTATCACCATTCAAGATGCAAGGATTATAAGCATCACGGCTATTCACTTCATTGGTGTCCAGTTGGTGGACTGACCTTCCACTTGGAGTCTGTTTCTGACAGTCACTTATGTTGTTGATATATTGAGACTCTAGCCTGTCTGCATTAACCAGGCTTTATCGCAAAGGGTCTGGGTTTGCACCTGACTCTCACCGTTCATCTTGCTGGTGGTGAGCTGACAAGATGGCTCTACGTTGCCATTGCCATTGCCATTTTGGGCTAAGCCCGACCAGGCTAGGCGAATAGCCAGTGTACACTTAGTTTAGACTTGTCTGACCTCTCCTTTCAGATCTGCATGCCAAAGGTGGCCCTATACTGGGAGCATTATAATACCAGTGACATCGTACTGAAATTTACCAAAATACACAAACCCCTTCACTACGACAAAACCTAAGGGGTTGTCTACACTAGCATATGGACATGTTTTCCAAGTAGACAACAAAGTACTTCAGTAAGTCACTGTGGATAAAAGCATAGGCCAAATTTTGTAAATGTAACAGTGTATCGCTGCACACAAGCCCATCTGTGACCCATACTTCTAAATCAGATTGTCATGAGCAGCATGGGCCAAATCATGCACCTGCCAGTACCAGAGCCCAAAAGCTGTCAAAAAAAACATAGCATTTTATGCTAAACAGCACAAGAAATCAAACATTATTCTAATCATAACAAGATGGTTGAATAATTCATCTAAGTGCTTTTTCAAATTAACACTTTTATGCTAGTAGACATTTTGTCCTATTTAGAAATCTTTTTTTAGTCATTAGAACATATTAGATTAGATTAGGCATTTAAAATAACTGCCAGTATTTGTAAGGGCAAACAAAACAAAGCTTCTTAGTATTAATAGTAGGAATAACATTTTATATAGTAGAGTACTTACATACAACAACAGAATGAAGATATTTGCATCTTGTGTTTACTTGTAAATGTAACGAAGGTCTTTCTACCACAGCACTTTTGAATGCTCAAATCTGATTAGTCGGAAGGTATTGATTCATTTTCTGAAAGTACTGCCAGCTGTTACAGGTTTACATTATTATGCAAATACCTCTATTACAGTATGGTTTCTATTGTAACAGCTATTCTCAAGGATCAGTGTATAATTATGATCATTGATATGGTGAAACTTTTTGTACGGAGATGTTTATTTTACAGTTTTGGAAGGAGTATCCAGTGTCAGTACTTTTTAATATTCAGATGTAGATTTAAGAAACTGTAAATTTAAGTTTTCCGCCAAGGGAAAGTCTTCAGCTGTGCTTTACGGTTTCTCAAAAACAAAGTGCAATTTTTTTTTGTCTTATTAGCTTTAAGAGAGAAAACAGAGACTTTAAACAACATAAAAACTGTTAATATATAAACAGTTATAACATAAGAGATAACAGAAACTAACTTGTTTCACAGATGTTCCCTAATGTTAAATGTAACAATTCTTGGATAAACAGTCTGATGTGTTGTTTTTCAATAAGCGCAGCACTCCCTGTGGTATTTTATTACTTACTTTTACTTTCTCTCATCTGATATTTGGCTAATAAGTAATATAAAGCATATGTTTTTTTCACGTGGCCACAATACAAACAAGTATTACTCACACTCTTCATAATCTAGGGCAGCACTCTAGCTGTTTACTGCTTGCTGCTGAATCAAAGACGTGAACGAGACCAGAGAATGTGTCTCCCGCCTGAGACTGGACCAGATATTGATGAAAAATTCACATTATTGCAGCTCCTATAGCTGCTGATTCATCTTTGCGTCAACTTCCTTTTACCTTTATTAGATGAATGACCTGCGTAGTCTGTGTATACAGCCAAGCACAAATTTACTATGCTCTCTTTCACCAGAGTGCATCTTACATAAAACAGAGAATAGTCATTTCCAGTAGGGCCGCCTCCTGCCTGAGACTGTCCTACTTTAAATTACAAGGATTTTCATAATGCTTTTTTTAATCCCTAATAAAGAAGTGGCAGAGCCAGGTTTAAATATAGCATGGCACAGATGCTTCTGTTTCTCCGGCACTGTAGGTGACAGTTGCATGGATTCGAACGGGCTGCATGCAATACTAGAGCTACCGAAGCAATAAGACACAGCCGACTCACACTCAACACTCACGCTGTAATCAAAACCGACCGCTGAATCACCCATATCAATCCACTTCATCACTGCTCTGGCATCAGAGTACCAGGCCTAATCTGAGACTGATATTGTTATTAATATAAAAGCTAGCGGTTCCTGTGATGTATAGAATGATAAAAAATATAATAAATTGTACACGAGGATATGAAGCCGAGCTGGACATAGGGTCTTAAATCAGTTTACGTACTGTATATACGGTTTCATCTTTCAGAAGAGATGATGAGGAAAAAACAAATGTTTTGAAGGCAGAAACAACATTGCAAGTTTAAGTCTAGATGTTTTCTACATTGGATGAGTTTTTTTTTTTTACATGACAAAAGAAATTGTGAAATATGTGTCAGTCAGCTACTGTTATGAGAATATTCTGAAGAGGAGCAGCAAGATTATGAGTTTTCCAAATTTACCCATTCCTCAATCTTAAACTACAAGTAGTTTCATTGTAGTTACAGAATAATTCATAATAATATGCTTCAGGATAAATAAGTTGTTGAAGGAGTTAGGTTTTAATCCACAGCATTGTGAAGAAAAAAACAGTTAATAAGATCAAAGCAAATAAATAAATAAATAAATGTCTTTTATTATTATTATTATTATTATTATTATTATTATTATTATTATTATTATCCATTTCATTTGAAACCTTTGGCTTAATTCACTGGTTCACATTGATATCAATGAGGCACAACAGAATTAATTTAACGTCCTGTTTTGTGGCACTGAATAATAGTTATTCAATCTAATCTCTGCATAGAAGAAAGACAAAGCGTACCACAGGGTCCCATTAGCTTTTAATGCTATCAACTCTGAGGTCAGTAATTCAAATGTTATTCCCCATAGATCGTGAAAGAGAGACGCATTTAATTTTCCTATTGCTTCATGAAAATCAAAACAGCTAACAAGAAGATTTCAGATCATTCTCATTCCTTTGTAACCTGACCCAACTCTTACAAGACAGGATCCAGTAAACAGAACTACAGTGTTTTTTTGTTTTTTTTTTCCAAGGCTGTGGTTGTTGTTTATTGGGATCAGGTCTGGCCAAATGGTGTATTAAACATATAACTACTTCAGTGTAGCAAATATTGTTCATCTGAACCTTCTCTATAATCGCCCTCTCATATGTGGACAGGATATTAAAATGAGCGAATGCTTCATTGCTCCTTGGAGCAGTGGAGAAATAAGCCAGAGCCAAATTTGGATTTAGTCACGTCTCTCACAGAAGCTATAATCTCCATAAATGCCAAGATCAGCTCACTTTCTGGTTTACCGCCAATTAAGCGCTGTCACAGTGACAAGCAAATCATACTGCAAATTAAGTCGATTTTATTGTCACCCCTTCCATATGCACAGCTGCAGAAGGATGAAATATCAAGTCTACAGGATCAGAGTGCAGCGTACAACACAATACATCCACGAGCTACACGGAAATATGGAAATGTGTCACAGTTACAGAAATTACAGTACATTTTTACTTTTTTGTTATTACTAGCTGGAAACTAGCTGTAGTTGGAACTATACAGATATTACAGTGATTCATGTTGGAATGGTTTTTGCGTAAGTAGGCTAGCTACATTATCATATCTTGAGAGTGTTTTTGAATTCAGTAGCAAACCTTGTGATAATTTATTGTACATGTTTTGTCTCATGTACCATCAGAATGCCAGGTCTAAATATGGAAAATATTGCAAAGATTGGGAAAACGGAATTATGGAGTGGATAATGGCTGTACCAGGAGATGATTAGAATGTGTAATGCAGATATTGCAAATCAGAAATGCCTGCACACCACAGTGAAATGGTTTCCCATGCAAAGACTTTTCCAGTGGGCTAGCTTCCAGTCTTTTTGTGGAGTATTTGAGATGTAGCTGGGCTGGAAATTTTGCATGCCTGATTCTTTGCCTCTGTTGTTCTTTCATTACAAAAGACCTTGCTTGTGTCCTGACTGACTTAATGTGAAATCAGGAAATGTGTCACTTTTGCCCCTACTACCAGCATGAACATCATTTCCCAGAATCCTCAGCCAAACAATGACCCACAAAGCCAGTCACATGGTACATCACATGATCTGCTACTAGTGCCACAGATTTCCAATCACAACCAGCTGTTCCCAATCAGTACACTATGCATAAATAATCCAAAATGGCTTCCATTTAAACTTTACAAATTGTTCACTGGTCTAACTAGAGTAGATATATCTGTCTACTGATTAGTTTCAGTTAGGAGGGAGTTAGCTAGCTAACTGGTTGCTAACATCAACATTATGCAAACTGTGGTCATTTCACTTTTTTAGCCAAGCTGAGGCGTTGTTGTGTGGCTACAGCTGGATATTACTGAAAACATGAATAGGAATTTTCTAAATTACATCCAAGACTATTTTCAACTGGCTTGCTGTATTTTTTAAAGGTAGCATGAATATAGATGGCATGTGAAATATACATCATGTTATTAACAGCAGCATACTGTTCAAGTCCAAGGAGATGAACAGGTATGAATAAATTGTAAATCATAAATTACCACCATTCTGAAATAATTGAAATGTATTAAATTTACCCTTAGTGATCAGTTATTTCCCAAATGTACCTGTGGGTTTCAATAAAATACACCTACCTCTCTATCTATCTAGGATATGAATGTTCTGCAAGCCTAACTTCAACAATAAATCAATCCCTGTACTCCAAACCATGCAATTTCCATGATCTCATCTAAAAGATGATTTCCCATCATAAAAGTTACTAAAGAAATCCACTTACTCATACACATATCTAAATATGTGCCCTTGATTAAATATTGACTTGCAGTCTCCTTTGTAGTTCATTTTTTTCTGATCAATAATTAATAACTGGTAAAGGAGAACCGTCTGGGCCTCATCTTATTTGACGCCATCTTTTGCGGAGCCAAAGAAACTGAAAGAGAAACAAGAAGACTCTGACACTTGGAATGAAAACTAATCAATTTAGCATGTTGTCTTTGAAAGACAGAGAAAAAAAAAAGACTTGAAGGCCAACATATCCAGTATGCGGACTTATAACACCATCCACATGTTCAGTTTTTTCAGATAATCCCAAGGGATCAGCTCATATAAATCCATATTAGTCATGTCAGTTAAGTAAATGTATCATTTTAAGCTTATCACTTTAAATCAGAGCTTTAGGGCTTTAGGGTATAATCTGAATCAATAGCATCATGTATGTTTATTGCATATAATCACTCTGTAGCAGCCTGTTCACATGTCCGAGATAGGATTACATATTGCCGTACTGTACTCTCATGGAGATGACTCATTGCCAGAGTGAAATACGATCACACTGCCGAAGAAGAAAAAAAAACATGAAATACAATACATAAACTGTATTCCTTTTCATTAGTGACATATAGAAAACATTACACACTGAAAATCAAACCCTTCAATTTATTGCGAGATTGCTTTTTTAAGAATTAAACCCAGAACTTGTGTCATAATGGGAATGTGATCTACTTTTAAATACAACCCACACTTCTGAATTGCATTTCACTTAATTGAATTGTGTTTAAAATAGAAAAGCAATCACACCGCTGAAAAAATGTGAAATATAATATAATACATAAACTCTATTGCTTTTCCTTAGAGATATGCAGAAAACGTACCGCACTGAAAAGCAAAACCTTGATTCGCTTGATCTCTTCAGTGAAAAACAATCACCTATGTTTTGCTTTTTAATTAAAATTTGAATTAAATGCTGACTTCCTGTCAGAGGTGAATGTAAATCCCCGCATTTCACTTTCATCAGTGTGTTGCAATCATGGTACACTGAAATGCAATCACTGTCCAAGCACAGCCATAAGTGGTACTTCCTGCCATATTTTTTGGCTCATTGTATCTTCATTCCTGCTGCATTATTAATAAAACATGATAAAAATGATGAAATACTTACAGCTCAGAGTAGGACCTAGGAGTGTTTGAAATCAGTAAAAGATTACTTTTCCAGTTGGATTTGTGATTGACTACTTTTAAGTTATATTGGTGGAGTGAATCTCACCCCTGCTGATGTCACAGGGATGGTAAAAAATAGGTTAATAATAATCATACAGTTGCATCTTGTCTTAGAAAAGAGCAACGAAAATCTTGAGCTTCCATGTTCATTTGAATGTTTTTCAATGAGAGACAGGAATCGTCATGTTTCAGTATTTTAAAAATGAGAGGATTGTCTTATTTCTTGGTCACCACAAAAACTCAGTGAAGTGAAATAACAAGGTCTCAATGGCAGTTAGTCAGCAAAACATATATTTAATTTTATTTTATTTTATTGAGTGTCCTATTGAATGAATTTTGTAAGAATTTGTAAGATTCCTCAGGTTACAATGTACTGTATGCTCAGCACTGGTTTCTGACACATTATAACTAATGAAATATAAAATACAAGTTTTAGCTTCTAAATATGACTGAGCTCGCAGATTTACAGAACTCTCTTAACTGCCATCAGGCTCACTTCAGATGGGTTTAGTTCTCAAAAGACACCCTTCATGGTTCTGATCTATCTGAGTTTGTACAATTTACTGAAAAATGCTGAAGCCATCTTACTCAACCACTTCTCACCAGAAGCAGAGGTAAAAAATTGTGCAGGCAAAAGGATGTGGACTCATACCATCACCCATATGTTCAGTTACAATGAAGCATCCCAAAGGACCAACTCCTACAAATCCATGTTAGTCACATCAATTATGTAACTGTTAGAATTGTATCACGATATATCCAATAGTAACATCAGTACAGGCTTCAGAGTGGAATGTGAATCAATATGAACACTGAGTACCAGTCTATTCACATGTAGTAGTCATCTGAGGGAAGATTATATGGATATAAATCCATGATCCCCTGTGATATGTCAGCTTTCCGTACCTTTTAATAGCTTTTGTCAAAAACATATTCCCAGGTGAGGACCTTCTGAAGACACCCTATAATTAGTTGACACATTCATTCATTTTTTTTTTTTTTTTTTTTTTTTTTTTTTTTTTTATTTTTTTTTTTTTTTTTTTTTTTTTTTTTTTTTACATTAAAGGTTATACCTATGTTCCTGTTCTTATTATAGATATGCAGGAAAACTTGTCCTCTGTCCCATACCACACACTGTGTTTACCATAAAGTAAAGATTTACCACTGTTTCACAACTGACGTGGTCTTCTTACAAAAAACAACATGAAGTGTTATAGTAAGGTGTTGGGCCCCTTAATTCTACAAGTCTCTGAAACTGTACTGAACGTGATGAACCACGTTCTTTGAAAAGATATTCCCTCAGGTGGTGTTATTTGCGTAGATGGCCATACTGCAAATACTGTATCATTACCTCATTACGTGATGTTGCTGGAAGGCATCGTCAAGCATACTGTACGTACATGCACAAGGAGGTATCCAGGTTTTTTACACCGCCCCTGGTGATTAGGAAGGCTGAAATGGAACCATGATTAAAATACAGTATGAAGTAAAATAATGGCAGTATCCTACTTCTGAAGTAATTTCTGAAGTAATAAGCTTAATACTGGTCAGTTTGGCAGGTTCTGTTGGACTTTTCCCTCAGTTATTTCATGGGTCATCTATAAGGCACCTTTATATTCCTCAGTGTTCTCACAGGAACAATGCTAAGTGCTTGATTCTACCATACAGTGTTTTCCTCCCAGGGAGCTGTGTAATGTAGAGCCCCTAGTCACAAGTGACACATTTCAAAGTGAAGATATCCTCAATGCTAAGCAATGCTTCTGGTTGCATTCATGGGTTTCCAACAACAACAACAACAAAACATCTTTCTAGAAGTTGTGATGTGTGTAAGGGTTGCATAGAGTAGTAGACTAATGCAGGAGCTGTATACTACCCGGGTTGGTGGAAAAAAACAGTGAGACAGATGAAAGAAAGAAAGCTAAATGTTTTATTAGTCTGAAAATATTTCAGACTAGTTGGAGTCAGTTCTGCATTCACCTGCACAAGAGTACACTGGGAAATGTCTTATGTTTTTATTATTTTCTTTAGCTTTAATGGTTAACACTTTGATATCGCTTTGTTCCTGAATGAATTCTTCACTCAGATATTTTTGTTGTCTGTTAAAGTTAAACAAAATGTAAATCCTGTTGTGGCCAGTACAGTGTCAAAAAGAGCTTTCAGAGCCACGGGTTGCACATCACTTTTCAGTCTCATTCAGCTAGTCTAGAGTCAGATAAGATGCACATGCCAGCACAAAGAGGCCAATGTTCAGAGTAGAACATGGCAGAAAAAAACTGCCAGATGCTGCTGTAGACGTCGCATCATCCATCCATCATTAAGCTATAAGGAGCTTCTATGCTGCGCGCTCTCAGTTTCAGTATCAATGATTTTATCTTTACCAGCTCCTCCACATGAGTGCATATTAAGAATTGGTGCATCCTTAAATAGTGTAATATGATGCACAGATTTATTATTTTGCACATATATTGCACAGAATTACTTACTTTTGTTGCAACAGTGTAGCCTAAAAACCACTGAAGCTGGAAATGTAAATTGTGTCATGTTTGCACCGAAAGGGCACTTAACTACATTTCCCATCAGCCCCAGAACGTCACATGTCCTAACTACTATTACCTGTGTCTCATCTAACCCTGATGGAGCACCCTTATATAAGTCTAGTTTGTAAGCACCTCATTGTCAAGCTTATGTTGTTTTCATGTTCGTGTGTTGCTGTTTGTACCTTAGTTTTGATCATAATCTGTATGTTTTGCATCGTATCTCTAGTTCAGGTTTTTGGTTCTTGCTTTCAGTGCCAGCTCCTCGTTCCTGGCCGTCCCTGAAAAATTGTAGCCTCTGTATGGTTACCTGAATAGTGATTCAACACGTTTTTTTGCTGCACAAATAAAATAGCCTAAAATAGCTTCAGTTTCTGCTTTAACTATGGAAAAGATGACTACTCACTATTTTTTTTTTATTACTGGGTAACTAGTAAAGAATTAGTAGCCATGCAACGCCTACACATGTGCATGTAAATAGGTCTGTGCATGCGTTCTTGTCCAAATCTTGTCCTCAATAGCCATGTGGTATCCTGTCCCGTTTTATTATTGTCAGCCCAGCAGCCTACTAGGGACAGCTGTCCTCTGTAGCTGGCACTTAGTGTCAGAAAACTTTAAACTTAAAGAAGTTACTGCTTCTATTTTTCTCTACCTCAAACCTCAAACACTTTGTGAGTAGCAAAATGCAAGATGTCTCTTGGTGTGCAATGGGAGCTGGAGCCATGAAAGATGAATTATTTACCCTGCTATCTTGTGCAGTGCCCAGGGAAGAAATTGCATTCCCTGAAAAAACAAGGGCATTCAACTCCGTAAACCTGAACTAACTCCATCAGTAGTATTTCTGAGGCCAATAACAAAGAAACAAATACGTGACACCAAACTTATAGAAGTTTACCAGTTGTAAAAAAAAAAAAAAACAATGAGGATATAAATCTAATAAAAATATTAAATCACAAGTAAATGCAGTTCTGCTGTTGTGAGATTCTTTTCCCCAAAGTTTTCAATGCATATAAAATGCACACGTTCAATAGAAAAGTAAATTTGCGCACTAGTGAAACTGATGAAATTTGATCAGAGTTGATGTAAATGTTTTCATTTGTTTTTTATTGCGCTAGACTTCATTCTAACATAATTATTTTATTGCACTGCAGATTACAACGTAACGATTACGGATAAATTATCCAATAGAATGTTATGATCCATCATATGAAATTTTAACTCTATCAAGGTGTGTCTTCACTTACAATTAGGCAAGATCAAACAAAGATTGCTCAAAGCAGCCGCAGGGTTTTTTCCTGATGTCTCCGTTGTTGTTGTTTTTTTTCACAAGTTTAGCATAAACTATTCCGCTGATGAGGCCGTAAACTCGGCAGCACGACAGCAGATTCAAATTTGGATATGCTAAATGAAACGCTGTTCCTGAAGGGCACAGTCTCCAATTTTCAGACATAATCATGTGTTCACTCCTACTCTGAGTGGGTTGTCTCAGAGCAGACCTAATAAATATGATCATCGCTTCACAGGCAGCGAGGCAAACGCAAAGATCAAAGCACGGTTCAAAATTAGAAGCAGGCAAAGAGCAATTATACTTTTCATACCATTCAATCCTTCAGGCATACTGCATAACTGCAATCCAGTTATTATAGTTATCGCACATTACCTATAACATGATATTAGATTACGTTCTTAAGCCTTGGTCTCTTTTGGAGTGAATTGTCCGAGCGAGTTGAAAAGACACACAGCTAGGAGGAATCTTTTTCACCATACTCATATCAAAAGGGCAAATGATGATTCACACAGAGAATAGTAAGCCTGGAAAATATTCCAGCCATATTTTGGTTTATTCAAAGGAAAATAGTTACACTGCCACCAATTACGGCTTCAACAAACACCAGTTCACGTTACACATTTCACACATAGCTGCATCATACAGTATTACCACTTCCAACACCACTACTATATCCATATATGTGCAGTATATTTGACTGTTTAATAATCTCATATTTATATCACCTCGTTGTTAAATTCTCAAATCTGATTGGTCAGATGGTGTTGATTAATTTTCTATAAGAGTAGTTCTGACAGTAGTTCCGGCTAAAAGGCAAATCACAATGTTTATATTAATGCACTTGTTATCGTTTCTATAGTTACAGAAGTTTTCTGTGAGGAGACTTTTATTTTCAACATTTATGGAAGGAGTCTCCAGTGTCAGCGCTTTTGTAAGAAAGTCAGTAGGTTTTCCGCCACTGGAAAATCTTCAGGACAGAGAACTTCTGGTTTCTCAATAACAAGCAGCATTTTTTTTTTTTTTTTTTTTTTTTT
>CM040477.1:16140862-16221204 GCA_022758105.1 Pangasianodon gigas
ACACTCAGCTCCTCTGGCACTGGACTCCTTATTGGACTCCTGAGGTACAAACTGTCCATTTTCAAGAAGGGTTTGTCTGGAGTCATGTCCTCAAACTATGGAACTGTCTGCCCCAATCTCTCTGAGATAACTCCTCCATCTCCACCTTCAAAGCCCAGCTTAAAACTCCTCTTTTCACAGCTTCCTTCACACTCAGTCTCCTTCCTCTTACTGTTTTTTTTCTGCACTTTGTCACTTTGTAAAATGACCTTTCCATTCAGTACTGTACAAAATCGTAGGTGACAGGAAAGAAAATCTTTAAAACAAAGATGCTTTCAAAAGTAATGAAATGAAGTATGAAAAATAACTATAAAGAGTACACAATGCCACAACAGTACAAAAAACAAACACTACTAAATCAAATCAACATTGGGTGTGACCGTCCTTCGCTTTTAAAGCAGATCCTATTCTCTCAGGAAACTGGCATGCAGTTTTATAAAGAATTCAGCAAATTTGTTGTCAGCATATTGAAAGAATCAACTGTGGGACGTTTATCTCTGCAGGTCCCAGACAGCCTCCATAATTTTTTCTTTTTTTTATCTGAACTAGAGGTCTATTACTTTCTTTACCTACATACAGATTTTTTTTTTTTTTGCCTTAATATTGAACTTACTAGAAACTTAAAGTTTGAAATGTTGTCTACTGACACACTAAAGCAGAAGACAAAAAATATATCTAGAATAATAAGTTACTGTTACCTCCCTAATGTTGATTAGTTTGTCATGTTAGCAAGAAAGTTATTAGCACAAACCCCTCTGTCCTGAAGACTTGAGACCTGTGGTAGAAAAGTTACTGATCATTACAAAATGTTAACTCTGGAGACTCCTTCCATAAATGTTAAACAAACGTCTCCTTATAGATGACTTCACCATATCAACAATTAGCCATTTTTCTTTGGTAAATAAATGCATATTTTCTAATCCGTTTCTTATTAATCTTAGATTAGGTGGAATGTAAAGGTCTCTGTAAATGAACTGGTACTATAGAAACAATGACATGTTAGAATGAACATATTAGATTTGTAGTATAGTATTTAAAGTCTGCACACTTTAAATAATAATAGTAGGGAGTTATGCAGTACATCTAATATGTTAGCTCAGCTTTAAAAGTGAAACCAAAGTTTAACACCGCAGATTAGACCTCTGTCAGTGCTTCATTAAAGGCATGTTTGACACAATGCGGCCATGTCTCATGTACATATCTCAAATATATATATAAAGTGCAATATAAAATATATTTGGAATTATTCTTCATTGAACATCCCAGCCACAAATATCTAGGACATATGTGTATGTACGGAAATATCTCTGGGTTTCTGCATACCAAATTAAGAACAATAAGACTCACAGCCTCTGGTGACTCAGTTTACGCCTTGTGACATTTTGCAGTACAGTTTGATTAATAGAACAGTCAGGATTTGCTGCAGATACTGATAACCTCTACTGGACAAACTTTTTGTAGTAACAAGAAACATATGTGTTGGAGGCATTGGAAAACCTTTCATATAGAAATTTTGACATTTCTACTGTTCCTGTTCTGAAAACTACAGGTATTCATGAAATGAAATACCTTTCTCTTTTGCATGTATCTCAACCACATGGAAAGTTCTAGCATTTTAAAATCTGTCCCCCTTAAAAGTGAAAAAGAAGAAAATTACATTTAAAGTCTTCATTCCGACCACGGCACAGGAGCATTGTGGATATTTTAGCCGGTATCTGATTGCAAACTGAATTGATTAGGCTCATTCACTTTCACAATGGCATGTCACCATAACAAATAACTATGAGTTAACCAGCACTTTACCCAGGTAAATAAAGTGGTAGTCTAGAAAAGATTAAAAACTAAGTAAAACTTTCCAACATCATTTGCTGAAAATATTTATGGTTTCTTAAAGTTGAGTGGTTAAAAATTTGGGCCCGATTTTAACCCAAAACTGATTTATTTTGGCTTCAGTTAAAGCAACATCCAATGGGTTTTTTCCAAAAATGCCATACAATGTCTATATATGCATTTTTCCAACCAATCAACAGCAGTTTCCTTTAAACATACCAGGAAATCACAGGTCACAGGTTAACAGTGATTATAAGGTTAATACAAAGGAAAAATACATGAACTTATTCAGTGGATGGCAAGACTTTGCAACTTTTGGACTAACTGACTGTGGGGTTTATACACCCACTGAACACTGTATTAGTAACACCTGTACACCTACTCATTCATGCAATTATCTAATCAGCCAATCATGTGGCAGCATTGCAATGCGTAAAATCATACAGATACAGGCCAGCAGCTTTGTGGAATGTTCACATCAACCATCAAAATGGGGGAAAAATGTGATCTCAGTGATTTTGACCATGGCATGATTGTTGGTGCTAGACGGGCTGATTTGAATATTTCAGTAACTGGTGATCTCCTGGGATTTTCACACACAACAATCTCTAGAGTTTACTCAGAATGGTGCAATAACGGAATAACATCCAGTGAGAGGCAGTTCTGCAGACGGAAATGCCTTGTTGATGAGAGAAGTCAGCGGAGAATGGCCAGACTGGTTCGAGTTGAGGGAAAGGTAATTCAGTCATTCAGATAACCACTCTGTACAATTGTAGTGAGCAGAAAAGCATCTCAGAATGCAAAACACATTGAACCTTGAGGCAGATAGGCTACAACAGCAGAAGACCACATCGGGTTCCATTTCTGTCAGCCACGAACAAAAACATGAGGCTGCAGTGGTCACAGACTCACCAAAACTAGACAGCTGAAGACTGGAAAAATGTAGTCCGGTCTGATGAATCTCAAATTCTGATGAGGCACACAGGTGGTAGGGTCAGAATTTGGTGCCAACAGCATGAATCTATGGAGCCAACCTGCCTTGTGTCAACAGTCCAGGCTGGTGGAGGTGTGAGGAATGTTTTCTTGGCACATTTTGTGACCATTAATACCAATTAATCATTGCTTGAATGCCACAGCCTATTTGAGTATTGTTGCTGACCATGGCCACAATTTACCCATCTTCTAATGACTACTTCCAGCATGATAATGCACCATGTCATAAAGCAAAAGTCATCTCAAACTGGTTTCATGAACATGACAATGAGTTCAGTGTTCTTCACTGGCCTTCCCAGTCACCAGATCTGAATACAATAGAACACCTTTGAGATGTGGTAGATTCGCAGCATGAAAGTGCACCTGAAAAATCTGCCGGAATTGCATGATGCAATCATGTCAACATGGACCAGAATCTCAAAAGAATGTTTCCAACATCTTGTGGAATACATGCCATGGAACATTGATGCTATTTTGAGAGCAAAGGGAGTCCTACCCAGTATTTGTCTAGTGTTCCTAATAAAGTGTTTTTGATTGTGTGTATGGTGAACCACCAAGCAGTAATTATGAACCAGAACTTCAGTGACTAATGGCATCGGGACGGGAAAGGTGTTGCAGTGTGCAGATGGGCTGAATGGCACAGGAAAATGTTCTAAAGTTTAGGTATAATTGTGTGTCCTTGTTTACAGATGAACAAAACAGGGGTGAAGTGCATTTAGAAACCATAGGTCAGTGACCGGTAGCAGACAGGGAAAATATTAGTTACAGCATGCAATGGGAATGCAAAAGGTTGCCAGTACAAAAGACTGTTGTGACAAAAATGATGCCATTCTATAGTAGATGCATGGCATTGTTAGTATTGACTCCATTTTATCCTCTGTTCTCATCTCTGTCAAGGCCTTTGGAGAATCTATATAGATTATACTTTTTTAAGTTCTTGCCCCAGAATAAACAAGGACTCACCACCATGGACTGGTACAAGTGCAAAAGTTCACTCTATGTATTAAATGAAGGCAGACTTAAAAAAAAGAATATCCTGCTGTTGTATGCCTCCAGGTTGTCCTTATAGTCCAATTATCATTGATGTGCATCACATGAAACCCGATTCCTTTCTGTAGGAGTACACCACCTACATTAGTCTGCTGAATAGAAATGGGGGTGCTGTTTTATTCCTCCAAAAGCCCTCCATCAGGTCTTTTCAACTTTCTAATGTTCGTCTGGAGGTTCTTCTCTTTACACTACCAGAGGAACCTCTGCACCAGGCTCCTGTACACCCCTGCCTTCCCTGTACTCATGCAATCCATAATTATGCAATTATCACTGTACTGATAGAGGTAGTATCCAGAATCAACTGGTGTTGTAGAGATGAAACAAACGTGGTGGCGGGATAGTTCCTTGAGGAGGTCAGGTGTTGGTGGTCCAGTTGGAATTCTGAATAAGCCAGGGCCTTGTAGTAAGACAATCCAACAGCAAGTTCACAAGGTTATTACTGACCTGCAGCAATCTATACCAGGAGGGTCTGAAGTCAAAAACATTATTCCACTGTTCATCCTCATCTTAAGAATAAGCTATGTAGCTTGTACAGAACGGTGTCTTCCACACCTGGCATGCAAAGTGTAATCAGTGGTGGACAAATCAGTATCCTACTCACCCAAGACAAGCAGATTTGGTGTTCGGGTTATTAGTTTACTAAGAAATCCCACCACCTGCAGCACTACACACATCTCTGAGGTTGAAAACATGATGTACTACATTAAAAATCTCATCAGGAGAGGATAAGGACTATGGCCTGGGAATTCAAATACTCGTTCAATTCACTTAGTCTGCATTAATGCACATTATTGCTAGCAAACTACATGACCATACCTTATTACATTATGTTAGCTACCATTTTTAACCTCGTCAATTAGGTTTCTGGGCAACCACAACATGGGACTGGGCAGCAACCACAACATGGGACTGGGCAGCAACCACAACATGGGACTGGGCAGCACACTGGAGCTTTCACTTGCCTGGTGGGCCAGCTAAACAATTTATCATTTGTCCACCCCTGTGACTGTGGTAATCTTCAATTGCTGAAATTCTTCAAGTGCTGCAGGACCAGGCTTTCAAGAGTTTGTGGTATTGGTATCACAGGTCTGTAGTCACTGAGCACCATTCAAGCACCATTTTTTTAGGAAGAGGACCTATACAGGAGGTTTTTCACAGTAAGCACATTCTCTGTAGAATTATAAACATGTTAAACTGGCTTTAAGATCTCTGACCCTGATACCACCAGAAGCTTCTTCAACTCGCTTCTCACCTGTGAGTTTGTGAGAGGTCGAGTGGCCGTGTCTGGATGGGGTCATTGCCAGGTCCATGATAGAGCAAGTGCTTCCTTTTTAAGGAAAAAGATTAGGTTGGCTGAGACTGTGGAGTCTAGTGGGTTGAGGACATGGAATGAGGTCTGAGGCTGCCTGAGGTGGTGGCAGGGATTTCGCCTTTAGACCTTACTGATGAAGTTGACTTCCTTATGGATATGCTTGGCCATCTATCTATTTTCAGTGCAATGAAAGTCCTTTTTTTATTAAGAACTGACTTAATGTCTTTAGTTATGCATGGTTATGGTTGAGGAAGAATTTGAATGTTTGAACCAGATATCCAAGATTTCTAAGAAGTCAAGCAAGGGCAATGTTGGGTTTCACTGGATTTCATAAGAATTATGAAAATTAAGAAATTATGCCCGCTAAACCCATTCCCAAACCTAAACTAGACTTTCATAATTTTTTGTGTTGAGTCACACTGAGTCATCTCAACAGGGTGAGCCCATGCTTGGACAATCAGTATCAGTTGTTTTAGTCTGATATACAGTACAGATGAACACAAAGCATGCCACCACAAAATGTCTAGACTATAGCAGTCTTACTGGTGGTAGCTGTTACAGGATTTTTTACCACAGCAATGTTGAATGGTCAGAAGGTGTTGATTAATTTTCTATAACAGCAGTTCTGACTGTAGTGCAGCTGGAAATCAGAGGTTTATATTAACACGCTTATTTTTTTATGTTAGTGTTTATATAGAAATAGATAAATGATGTGTGTAATTGTTGATACGATGAAGTTTTCTGTAAGGAGGAATTTATGTATATGCATTTTTGGAAGGAGTCTCCAGCAGTCAGAGGAAAAGCTGTAACATTTTCCGACGTGTTTACGTCTACAGGATTGAAAGGATAACATGACAAGCTGCATCTTAAAAGAGAGGGGAAAAAGAGAGGTTGGTGAGGGAACACCTGTTTATAGCTGATATAACATAAGTGATAACATGCACTAACTTGTTTCCTGGATATTCCACAATATTAATAAAATAAATTTATCATTTTTATTGAAAGTGGGAAATTGCTATCGTATAACATACAATCCTGTCATTATTTTCCCCTAACATCACGTCCCAAAGTGTTTTATTCCGTACATAGCAGGTCATCAGGGAAATGATTTTCATGGTAGTAAGGGCCATGGAGATTTAACATTGGCATAGAGAAGATCAAGTATTATATTATTCTCACATATTATCATATAATTCAACACTGTGGAAGAGGAGAGAAATGTGTGACTGACTGTCACTACTAACCATGGGCATCAATTCTGTGTCCCTATGTAGGAGAATATCTGCTGGATAATTGCATTGCAAACCCGCTACGTTTCTTCTTATCACTTATCTAGCTCCTGTCAGTCTGCACAACATGAAATCCATTCTGCACATAAGAATCTGGTATGTCATGTGTCATCATGTTTCCTTTTAGAATAACAAACTGCTTTCCTGGTTTTCCTTCTAACTCCTTACCTGTTTAACAGCAACTTCAATATCCCTATATCCCTAATATCATAATAACATAATGAAAAGATAAAAGGTTGTGTTGCAGCCAATATAGCAATTTACACAAATACCATTGTGGATATTGTGTACCTTATGTAGATAGAAAATGGCATTTCTTTTGTTGCAAATCAAACATATGTTATGTGCTTTGAGGAGAAAATCTCTTCATTGTGCATTTGTTGACTCATGAGCTAGAAGCAAGGCCAAAGGAGAACATCTGTGACCAGCACATCTTTTCCACAACACTGACCCTTTTATCTGTGGGTTAACTTGGCCGGACAGAGCTGATGGAGGCAATAAACTTCACCATGTTAAAGATTTATGAGTAAGCCACCTCATCATCATCATCTCATGCTGTTTTAAGTCTTTAAAAATACATCAGATCCATTTGCTTCTGACCATTGAAGAGATAAAACATCACTAAATTGCCAAATTAGACTTAAATGCCTTGAAATATATCTTAATTGCATAGCTTAACATCTCAAAAAAAACCTCAAATCTCTATATTGTTGACATATTTCTCTTAATCGCTTCATTTCGAAACAGGTCGGCATTGCAACATTCTGCTCCACCTCAGCTCTCATTCCTTCTACTCATTTTCCTTCCCTCATGACCTGCCATAAACACTAGCATGGCAGAAATGACACAGCAAAGAACAAATGCATCAATACCAGCAGTAGGATGGAAATCAGGCCGCTGCTGCCTTAAAACGCATTATGAATTTGACCCACGAATAATTTAAGGAGTATTAGGCCTGAAGAAAAGACTGGGGGAACTTTGATCGAGGTGATATTACATTATATTTTCATCTCAGTCCCAAAACACCAAGCCCAGGAAGGATATCAGGGTGGGAATTATTAAATTGCAATGACTGCCTGGAAAGAAACGTGTGCATTATCTTTTTTTTTTTTTTGCCTGTTTTCCATATTCTGTTAAAAATTGCAAGATGTATTTAAAATCTACATTGCATGAGCTTTCTGATTGCAAAATGTAGAAAAGCAACTAACTGACCATCAAACAGTGCGATCTGGAAAATGGGTAAACATAAACAGAAACACTTTTCAAAGTGAGCTTGAGGTAATAAGTTTTTTGTTGGTTTTTTTTTTTGATATTTAGCATGTTTTATTATGTTTCATTTTGTTATTGCCACTGTTGTATTTGTCCCGTGAGTTTTGCAACATCCTATGCCGTCATCCTAGTGGTGGAATTTAGATGAGCACTGGAGCAGTATTCTGAGATTTTAATAAAAATTCTGACACTTACAGAACTTTGTCATCACTGGCCTTTGGGTGAAAATTGGCCACCAATGAGGACATTATGCATTAATTTTTATAATGTGCAATTTTTATCTGTGAAACCAAAATTGGGCCAAAAATCGTACAGTGTAAATCCAGCTTTAGTAAAAAAAAAAAAAAAAAAAAGACGTCAGTTGTTATTGTAGGACATGTCCACCTCATCCTGTGTTATCCTTTTTGTAGATACACTGTATCCTTATACCATGTAATGATCTGGTCTATGATTGCACATTCTGTTGAAGCAGCAATCAACCTTCCTTAGCTCCTTGTTTCTTAAATCAGCCTCAGTGAGCTAGGACAGGAATATAAATGATGAGGATCTGGGCTGAGTGGATATCCAGGTCATGCCGTCTGAATATAGGCACATCAAGGCCACGTCCAGTCTCAGACGGCTTTTTTGGACCATCCTCATTGAATATATTAGGTTAATGAAAAACCTCGTCGAAAGAGACTGAGAACGACTGAGAGAGAGAGAGAGAGAGAGAGAGAGAGAGAGAGAGAGAGACATACAGATGGATAGACAGTCTGACTAAATGATCTAGTACCTTGTTTATAGGGCTGCATTATGTACTTATAGTTATTAGCTGGTTTAACTGGTCACTTAAATTGACCAGATTTCATCCAAACCTCAATAAGTAGCCTATAAATAAATGTCAACTTCAACCAGATGTGTTCTGTGGGTGGAAAGTTCAGGAGTAAAATGTTTTATGGCTCTAATGAATAGACAAAATATTATTGTACACATTTAATCTATGTTCATGTGTGTATTGAGAGAATCAGTGGAATTTATTTTACAGTTAAAGAGGTCCCTGGCTAAAGTTTGAGAACCCCTACCTCAAATAACTGACACTGTGTATTTCACTGCTGCTATATTACAATGTGGCTCTAAATACCACAAGAGAGAATTATTTTTAGCTAAAAAAAAATGTAGCTGTCATCTATGGCACATATATATAGGAGCTGCAAGTGAGAAAGCCTTGACGTTCATAAATAGAGTCAAAGTACATGCCCCGATTATGTCATAAGAAATAGTAACTTCCAATAAGTTATAGGTTGCTGTCTGTCCTCTGTAACAGTTGCACAAACATCCATTTAAAGGAATGCACTAGCATTTTTTCCCTTAATCTCTATCTACTATATCTGTAGTGTATGTTTGATTACCACAGACAGTAATTTCATCATGTTTTAACCAGTACCCTCAGTTATAATGGATGGATGTCTAGGGTCTGCTGTGGAATTCAATCAATAAACATATAAATTATGTGATTATATAATGCTGATTCAAGACTACTATAATTATACTCTGACAATAAAGGTGTTAAGATGAGACAGATATAATCCAACTTTCCAACAGTGGAGCAAAAGGTCAATATTTTCTGTTTTTAGGTCTTGTGATAGCTCTTTTTCCTGCTTTCTGACTTTGACTTCTCACAGCAAACTTGAGAGTTTGAGCCTGTTTGAAATTTTCAAGTGTAAATTAGACTTAACAGAATAATAGTTTTGAATGGTTAAAGACATTATATAGTCTTTAGACAAAATATTTTTAAAAAAATGTATTACAGTATATTATAAATTATATATTATGTAAGGACTAAACCACTTGAGGGCATGCTATAGCAGCAATAAAGAGTCTTTTCCTCACCAGCCTCTTTTTTCTTCATAAAGTTCTTCATAAGTTCATAAAAAAAAAAATTAAAAATTATATATATAGCTTGATAGCTTGTTATGTTATTGAGAATATGCAAATTCCTCGCTGGAAAACTTAAAGTTACAAAGCACTGACATTGATGACTCCTCCCATTAATTCCCCCAAGGCACTACAGTGGTACAACCAAGTACTTCTCACTGCAGAAGCAAAAGTCCAGGGGGTGGCATCAGACCTGATCCAGCTCCTCCCACCTGGACGGAGTTGTGCCAGAGACAACTCAGTGTGTTTCAGGCTGGAAAGGTGTGTTGTTAAGGCTGCTGTTCTGCATTGTAGAGCATCTTCTGGGTTAGGGTTAGAGGTTAGTGTTTAGGGAGGAGTCAGACCAGGTTCAGCTCCACCCCCCTGGACTTTTGGTTCTGCAGAAAGACTATCTTGATACAGAAGGTAGTTTTGCTGACTCACACCACCACAGTTAAATCCTGATCTTAGATTACTGTCTGTGTGGTGTTCTGCATGCTCTCTCCTCAGTTTCTCAGGGTTCTTCAGTTTCCTCCTACATCCCAAAAGCATGCAAGGTGTGAATGAGTGTGTGAATGAGTGTGAATGAGTGTGTGAATGCGTGTGTGCATAGTGTCCTTTGAGGGACTCGTGTCCCATCCGGGGTGTATTCCCACCCTGTACTGAGTGTTTTTAGGATAGGCTCCAGATCCACTGAGGCTTAATGAAATATTTTGCATTCGTGTTTTGGAAACTTTAGTTTTCATTGATTAAAACTGTTCGGTTTCAGTTGACTAAAATTGCTTTAGTTTTTCATCAACTAAATCTAGACTAAAATTAACAACCAAAATATAGCCTGTATAAATCAAAATATGACCAAAGCTATTAAGTATTTTAAGAGTAAAAGTTAAAATAAATCCAAATAATGTCCTAAAATTGACAGTTTCTCAACTGCTGTAATTTTTAGACTATAGTCTTGTAACGTTGTAATGTTTTAGAATGACCATTAAATGAAGATGGAATTCTATTTTGTAGTAAATTTTATCCGAATAATTGTAATAACAGCGAAACACAGTGTCTACTCATGGGGTTACGCAAATTAAGGCCTCACTTTTATTCCGACAAAACCATCCTGACCTCACTGCACTTTCCATCTGCCCTTATTACAAAATGGGGACCAAGCAGGAGGCGATCGATGACGGAGCTTCCATCATTTACGGGAAGTGGCCTGTACAGTGGCAGCTAATTGCTGTAATGAGTTGGTTTATTAGAACCGCCCTGGGTAATTAACCCACAGGTCTGGAGGGGGTTGTCTGCATGCATGTTAAAACACCTCATCAGTCCTATAACTGCTATTAGACCGAGAATCTGGTAACACCGAGATAAGTTTGCCACCATTAAAGGGACAGTTCAATGTTCTGTCCTCTTACCTCTTTCAATTTTGTTCCACTTCATTGATAACATTTTTCTTCTGTGAGGTGCAGTCAGATTTGATCAGTGCCTTTCAAAGAATATGAAGACTTCCTAAAAAGGGAAATAGACACAATCTGATATGAAAGCTAATTTATTTATGGATTAATTATTAATTTGAATATTATTCCTTGCATTCTAATGAAGTGTAGAAGTGGGTGAGTGGGACTTTTTCTAATCCCATCCCAGCAGGAATGCCTCCTGTACTTAGCATCCTGTAGTTGTGTTGACTATAAAGGCATAGTGAATTCTGTCGTGGTCTCGTTTAGTGCTGTGACTCATTTTTTGGATGATACTGAGGATTTTAAGATGGTGGAAAACCTCCTAGATGCTGATGTAAACATAGCATCCTATAAGAAGGGCTCTATTTACGGGCATAAGCTTCCATGTTGCACAGTCTCAGTTTCAGAATCCACCACATCATCCACATGCGTGCATTTTAAAACCTGGTACACTTAAATAGTGTAACATTATACACATATTGATTATTTTGCACATTTATTTCAATGATTTACTTATTAATTTTTAACATTATAGCCTAAAAAAGCATTGAAGCTGGAATTTTAATTATAGTCTGTGTTTGGCTGTTAACTGAAGTGCTTTCTGAGGCTTTCTTTGCTTTTTTTTTTAGCAGCGAAGTTATCTCTGACCTCTCTCATAAACGAGACATTTCCACCAGCATTCTGGGTAAACTCTAGAGACTGTTGTGTGTGAAAATCCCAGGAGATCAGCAGTTTCTGAGAGACTCAAACCAGTCCATCTGGCACCAACAACCATGCCACGGTCAATGCCACTGAAAATACATTTTCCCCCATATTCCCCCTTAACGCCATTATCTGCATGATTTTGTTCATTGTGCTACTGCTACATGATTGGCTGATTGGATAATTGCATGAATGAGCAGGTGTACAGGTGCAAATTGGTCGATTAGTGTTTTCTAGTCCTACAGCCTCAGAAGCACTGTGTGTGTGTGTGTGAGAGAGAGAGAGAGAGAGAGAGAGAAAACAAAAGGTAAGGACCAAAAGCCCACTTCAACATTAAAACCCAGTTTTCTCATATAAAGCAACTTGCAAACCCCTTACAGGCAGCCAGCAGGACCACTGTGAGAAAATCAATGGCCCCTGTGGAGTAAAAGGACATTTCCTGGACAACTCCTGCAGAATCTTTACCGTGGGCTGGGCTCGTGATGGTTAGTGATTGACATGGTGTGCCTTGAATGCAGATTTTCACTTTTCTTCTTGCACAGGCCTGAGTATACTCAGCGGGGAACCGATCCTCTGTCACAGTATGCATGTGATCATAATGATCTCCCAGAGGACTAAACCAGTGGCTAAAAGCTCTCCACATGTGATTATGGAGTGTGAAGGAAAGCCGATAGCAGCTCTCTCACAAAAAAAAGAAGAAAAAAAACATAATTTATGCAAAGAGGAAATGCTAATTAATTCCTTCATTAAGTAATTAATCATTCATTCATGTCATTCACATATTGATAGACACACTAGATATGTAATTTTCAATTCTTGCTGTGTGTGTTTTCTAATTCAAATTAGACAATTGTGCTTGAAGCATATTAGCCACATAATTCCTATTTCTTTAATTTTGCCTTCTTATTTCTTAAATTTCCTTTCCTTAGTTTCCTGACTTGTTTCTTAGTGCCTCACTCTGAAAAAAGTGAGGAAGAAAGAGTCAAGGATAAACCTATTTACAAAATGAGACGTCCTCTCTCACAGAAGAATTTGTTTAGTTGTGTTCGGCTACCTGTATGACAGATCTGCATATTAATAACAGTGAGAACCCACGAACTTCACCTTGATTAAAACACATGAGAAAATAAATCACACATGAGAAATAAATGTTGAAGTTTTACCCTTTTAGTTGCATCGCCTGACTGGTCATATAGTTTTTTTTTCTTTTCTTTTAAAACAAGGCATAATTTAATTGACTTTTGTTCAAGGATTTTATTTGTACCCATTGTTTATTTAATTAAAATGATCAATTTTGTATTTGTGGTTCTTATTTTTGTATTAATTAACTGAAGCATGTATACAATAGGTTTACATCATGCACTAAAATAAGAAAAAGTCTTCTATATAAAAAAAACCTGTCTATCCTCAATCCTTGATCTTTTCATTCCTTCATTCATACACACATAAAATTGATGTTAAGTGAGGAAGATGCTCTATTTTCTCAAGCTGTGTAGATTTAACAAATCTTATATATGTTCTGTTTCAGTAGTCTCTATCTGTCCATTGCATTTTTTTTTTTTTTTTTTTTTTATTTTACAACCTTTAACAACTATACAAACATTATAACCGTCGCACAAAAGTCCAGTTGCACTGATAATAAAAGGTTGTAAAATAAAATGTAAGGTTTTTTTTCTTACACAGAGGCACAACCTGATCTTGTTGGAGTTGAGATGGGCATTGACTGTTTTCTCTTTTAATAGATGTCAAGGGAAAATAGTGTTCAAGGATTTCACTGCAGAAAACTGTCCAGGTCAAAGAAGTTCTGTGGCATAAAATTCTATTATAGACTTAACACACAACAGCCAGGTGATGTGAAAACAGCTGGGAGATTTTCTCCTCTTTTTTTTTTTTAAGTAATTTTGGCTTATAGATGTTTGAAAACTGAATGAAGATTTGAGTGAAAGCAGCAGATTTTGACGTCTCAGCTTGACCTCAATGTGAAAGTTGAAAACTGTAATTTAACATGTTGGGTAATACTTTACATTAAGGTTGCATTAAGGTTGACTTAATTTAATACAAAAAATAAAAAGCTTTAACATTAATACAGTATCATACAGTATGAGTAACATTAACCAAATTAATGTTGATTTTTTTTTTAATCAAAGTTTAGGAACATGCTGTAATTAATTTTTTAAATCATGGATTGAATAAGTTTAGTTAACATTTAAACAAATGTCAGTTAATACATGTGTTAACTTACTTTGTAAACATTACTTATGATTACTAATGATGAGGTGGTGTGATGAAGTGAGTTACTGTTACATCCTGAAGTGTCACAGTATGTCCTGAAGTGTTTTATTCCTCTTTTACCACAGCAATTTGTCAACAATTTCTAGATGTTATTAATAAACAAGCACTTAAATAAATGTGCTTATAAATGTGTTATTACATACCTATTGCTATGAAAAGTAATATTCAATACAAGGCTATTTCCAAAAAGATTCATGGCATCTTAAGATTTCAGAAATATACTCATGTGTTTACCATAAAAAGCTTATAAAGGTGTTATTACATACATAGGTACAAAAAGTAATATTCAATACCAGGTTACAAAAAGTAAATTTTAACAAGGCTATATGGATGATATGTCTTAAGATTGCATATGCACTGACACTGCACTATAACGGTTATTCAGTGCTTATAAATGTGCTATTACACACATAGGTACAAAATGTAATTCAACACAAGGCTATTTAGAAAAGCTTTCATGACCTGTTTTGACCTGTGCATAATTACAAAGCAACTAAGATTTGTTAACAACTATACAAACATTATAACCGTTAAACCATTTAAAAGTTAAATGTTATGGTAAAAAAATAGACTTACACCTGGAATTTAAAAAAAGTTAAATATTTCTCTTAAAAGTATTTCACAGCTGCTCTCTGGATAGTAGAAGTATATGTAAAGCCAGAGCACTCACCAAACTGTTTTCCATAACATCCATAAGCCACCAGTTGATAAGGTTTACATTTACGCAAAATAAATTGGCCACTGGTGCCTGAGTCAAATACGAGACTGCCTGAGCAGCTGGAATTCAATCGGACCAAACAAGCACTGATTTAATCTATAAAACCAGAGTTTCTCCTGTAATGCTGTAATCGACATCTGAACAAGATGCAAAGTCACAGTTTGTGTTATAACACATACAGCTCTTCATACGGCTACGCTACAGCCTGCAGAATTTTGTAAGGGAAAACGTACCAAGAGGATTTCTGCTTGAATTCAGAAATATTACATTTAGATAACAGAATGTAAAAAGTTTCCAAAACATGAAGTTGTTTTTAATTGAACTAACTAACTAGTTTGCTAGAGAAGATAATCTAAAGACATTTATTCATTTATCTTTAGTTAAAGCTTTATCCTGGTCAGGGTGGAGATGGATCCAGAGCCTATCAATGGGCCTGAGGCAGGAATTCAGACCTGGGGCAATTTAGCATAGCAAGTCCATCTACTGGCAGGGTTTTGGGAGGTGGGAGGAAACCCGAGAAGAAAACAAGATTGATGAGAACATTATAATTGAGGTTTTAATACTGTTTCATTTTAAAATGTTGTGCAAAAATATTATAATACACTATATCTATTACTTATTATACAGGACGTCCCATACGTCCAGCATCAAAGAGGTAATGTACACTATATTGCCAAAAGTATGTGGACACCTGACCATGACACTCATATGTGTTTGTTCAACATCCCATTCCAAAGGCATGGCATTAATATGAATTTGCTCCTCCCACTTTGCTGTTATAATGACCTCCACTCTTCAGGGAAGGCTTTCCACTAGATTTTGGAGTGAGGCTGTAGGGATTTGTGTTCATTCAGCTACAAGAGCATTAGTGAGATCAGGCACTGATGTTGGGTGAGGAGGTCTGGGGTGCAGTCGGTGCTCCAGTTCATCCCAAAGGTGTTCAGTGGGGTTGAGGTCCAACCTTAACACATCATGTCTTCATGGAGCTCGCTTTGTGCACAGGGGCATTGTCGTGCTGGAACAGGTTTAGGCCTCTTAGTTCCAGTGAAGGGAAATTGCAATACTACAGCATACAGAGACATTCTGTACAATTGCGTGCCTCAAACTTTGTGGGAACAGTTTGGGGAAGAACCACAATGTTTCCCAGCAAGGAAAATGAATCCAAATAATTCTACTCATAGGAAGTCACTGAAAAAAAAAAAAAAACTTTTGTCTTGTCATTTTTTTTTCCTCCAATGATGCTGGGACACCCTGAGTTATGTATAATATTATAATCTAATAATCTGCTTTACCTACTACAACATCGGAATCACTATCCTTGCATGTTCTTTTTCTGTACTACACTTAATTTCTGACTATGTCTAATATTATCATATATTTTGCAACAGCTTTTATGATCTTTGGCCAGATTTGGATTGGTCAGATTTTGGTATTGGGCTGTCTGGGCTGCTTTTTGGGCTGGTTTTGTCATGCAGGCCCCACACCCTGTTCCTGATGATTTCTTGGTGAACAAATGAAACATCTACTGACAACTAAAATTTTTTTTTAAATCATCTGGCAGACATCAGTAAAGGAGTCAGAACAGCATGTACCATTTTTGATGTCAGTCTTGCTTTGATACCCAGTGTGACCAAGTTGCTCAAAATCCAATTAATATGATTACTCGCTTGTAAAAAAAAAAAAAAAAAAAAAAGCTGGCTCATTAAACCTGCTTCATGTATATTTTAACTTTAATTATTTCTCATTCCCCACATTTGATGAACACTCAGTGGGAGGATGCAAGGAAATATTGAACTTTGCATTTATGAGTCAACAACCTGGAGCAAGCTTTGCACATGCTCTGCAAATGAAAGACGTTATTTCAATCCTCAAATTGCATTTGGTCACATATTAAACATGCAGTGTTGGCACACCCTGCCCACTGATGTCTACCTGCCGTGCTTTTGAGAAAAATATGATCGTAAACAAACCTCTCCTAATACTATAATTTAATCCAGTAAATCATTTTTTCGTGGATGCCAGGCGGTCTCACGAGGCTCAGGGATTCTGTACACATGGCAGCATGATATGAGAAAACACTATATTTCAGTTAGAGTGCTACACACTGCCGTTAGCATATGTTTTTCTTTATATTAAAACATCACCAGTGAATTTCTGATGTTCACAAATAAAAGATTGACCTGTCTGATTTGTTCCAAAGTAATTTACCTTTATTTTAATGTGTAAGTAGTGTTATTCATCAGCAGAAACCACAGAGACACTCATCTGGAGCATCAGGATGCTCAGAGCACCCATTAAATTAGTTTTGTGATTAAACAGAAGACTCATTTTTATCTTGCATCCCATCTGTGATATGAGTATTGCAAAGGACAAAACTGCAATAATGATTCACAGATATATTTTATGAGCCTATTAATGGTTACTTATCAAAGTCAGGATTCATCAGCACTTACTGGCACAGAACTAATTTAATTTGATTCCCAATTTCTTCCTGAATCATGTATTGCAGAAATAATGAAGGATGAATGAACAAAGTATTTGGTACCTCAGGCCCCAATAATGTGAATATGGATATTTTTGAAAATGTGGTTTTAAGCCTTCCATTTTCCAAAAAAATTCCCATTCATACAAACAGCATTTTTTAAAATATCTCTGCCCAAATGAACACACACAAAAAAAAAAAAAAAAAAAAAAAAAAAACATTTTAAAGTGCAAGCCAGCCAATTAAGAGGTGATGGGATGTCATAAATTGTTATGTCGCACAACTTGAGAAAAATGTTCAAAGCTGTGTATTGAGCAGTAGAGAAGACTTCATTCATTCATTCATTCATTCGTCCTCAGTAACTGCTTTATGCTGGTCAGGGTCACGGCAGGAAAAAAAAAGCTCTCAAACAAAAAATGACAAACACAAAGATTCTTGTGGTCTGATGATGAGGTGGAACTTGGGTCTTTTAGGTGGAACTTGACTTTTTCAAAAATCTTTGTTTGCAGTGTAGTTTGATAAAACAAAGTGAAATTTAATTGTGAACATGTTATCAAATAAGGAATTACAGACCACAAAGTACCAGCCTATCCAGCACCTATGATAAATGGAGTCCTAGCACATTCATTACAAACACAAAACCTGCAATGGGCATGCACAGTTTCACACAGTGACGTCAGATTTAAAAAAATAATAATAATAAAAATCCTATCCATACAAAAACAGTGAAAATTTTCTGAAGGTAGGTTTAACAAGCTTCTTTTTTTGTGACCCAAAAAGCTGCTTTCATCTGGATAGGAGGCAATAATGCAGAGTTTAAAAAAAGAAACATTTTCAAAAATATCCAAATACATGTGGACAGGGCTTCAGGGAACAGCATGTAGCCTTTGCATTTATGTTTCATAGCATCTGTAAATTTATAAAAATGAATCTAGGTAATCATCAACCATTAATTGAAATTGGTCTCTGAGTGCCAAATATTTTGTTACTTAATCCATTTTTTGGTTATTTGTTTAAATTGAGATATTTGTTCTTGTTTACATAGAGCAAGTGACAAAGATTGTGTGACAACGAAACATTGGCTTTCGGTCTGCAAAAAAAATTGATAAGTGTGTGACCTTGATGCACTCACTAACATCACAAAGTCTTGTCTCACCCTAGCTGTCACAACTAGAGTGTTTTCTTAGCACTAATTTTTGTAATTCTTGTCATTTTGGTTTTTGTGGATCTTAGAGTTTTGATTTTCCCTTTTGGATTTGACAAATGGTTTTTGGAGTTAAATATTGGAAACATATTTTGGATTTCAATACTTCCTCACTTCCAGTCTCAATAAACCCACACTCAGATCCTATGGCCCCTTTTGTTTTCTCACAGAGTTTAGAGTTCCCTAAATATTGCACACATCTGTTTTTTTTTTTGTAAATCGTCTCATTAATACGTCTTTAACAACTGGACATGTTATCTAATCATGAAGATGTTCACCACTCATCTGAAAGTCACAGAATTTCAACACTGTGTGTGATTCACACCTTATGACCTTATGGGAGAGCCATGATACCAGAGTCTGAGGGTGTGAATTGGTGTGAAATCACTGGAGTAAAGATGTCAGGTGTTGTAGGTGATAGATAGTGTATCAGATCTCCCCTCTTTTCAAAGACAGTTGTTCCAGTCTAACATACAGTATATACTCTCCTTTGATACATCTTTTTTCAAACCAGTTCCATCCAGATCCTTAGAACCATCTTAGAACCTGATCTCAATAGAAATTTGCACAAGTTATAACAAGCAAGAATTAATTACATTCAATGTGAGTGAAATCATAAGAGGGTGCAAACATGAATCCCATCCCAAATCTCACCTTAACTTTTGTTACTTTGAGTTTGAACAGGAACCCCGTTCCAGGTTAGGCCACATCCACTTCAGACTTCTGGAGCACTAAACAGATACAGACAGTGACATTGTGTTACCAGGTTGGTACCTTGTTGTCTTTAAAGAAGTGTGTTGTTCTTCTGCATGGTCTCCCACTAAACAAATTGTAACAATTTGCATGACTGTATAAAAGATTAAGCTCAGGGTTAATGTTAGTGTTCATAGATTTTATTACAGCTTCATTTGTATGAATTTAATGGAAATAAAACCACATGACCCTTTCTCGTTTACATTTGCAAAACATTTCCTATGAGATCAGGTTCAAGTTCGAGTTCAATCTGTGTCCTGACCTGAGGAATTCTCTCCCGCATGCATTTATGAATAGCTCAATTCCATTAAAAACTCAAACAACCAAGGGTCATGTGGCTGCATTTTGTACCATTATTAATCATTTTAATCATTCAGTCATAAAAAAGTACAAATACTGAACCTTGTGATATAATGCATTGCTCAATCCTAATAGTCAAGCTAATAACAGTTATTAGATTTTAGCCTCCCGTTTAATATCACGACCAGCCTTCACTGCCTACACTAACTGTATTATGCAATGCTTCAGTGGCTCAGCAGTGGCCATTTAGAAATAAATAAAATAAAATATCTAGCTTTTTTCAGCTTTTTAGTCACCTAGCTAGATATTTTAGGCTCAGGACACTATGATTAGTCAATAAATGGTATTTATGTATCCTAATGTTCCTACATGTCACATTCATGCCAGTTATAAATAGGCGAGTTAGGTGACTGGACTGTGACATGATGACGTGTGACAAGACAAGCCCAATATGATCACTGATGATGAGTCAGTCCAGCTGTCAGTTAGCAAAGCAGCCTTATTGAAATTCATAAGGGAATTAATGACACATAAATGAAAAAAAAAAAAGACCTAGAGCATGATACTTGCAAACAGGTTATGAAACCAGCTGGCGACTCTGGGTGAAATTAGCATCATGGCACAGAGGATTTAACTGCAATCCATTTAAACAGATCTGTGTATTTCTCACCATTTCAGCTGTGATTTTTAATACTAATGACTTCATAGGAATGTGGATGATTGGAAAACTAATGATTGGGAATGTGGATGGTTGAGAATGTGGATGATTGGAAATGCAGATATGGATAATTGGAAATGTGGATGATTGGGCATGCAGATGATTGAAAATGTGAATATGGATGACTGGGATTGTGAGTGATTGGGATTGTGGATGTGAATGATTAGGAATGTGGGTGTTTGGGAATGTGGATGATTCAAAATGTGAATGTTGATGATTGGGAATGTTGATGATTGGGATTGTGAATGTGGATGATTGGAAATGTTGTGACTGGGATTGTTGATGTGGATAATTAGTAAATTGGGAGTAGATGGCTGCAATTGATGATGGGGATCTGGATGCAGATGATTGGGAATATGGCTGTGGATGATAGGGAATGTGGATATGGATGATTGGAAATGTTATGGAGATGACTGTGAATGTGGGTGATAGGGATTGGGAATGTGGATGATTGGGAATGTGGATGCAGATGATTGGGAATACAGTTAGGTTTGTTGGCTGTAGCTTTGTTAATGATCTACCATTGTAAATAATTACACACACAATTCCCATTAATTTTAATAAGTAAGAGAGATGAATTTTAAAAATACAATTGTAAGAAAAGCAGTGAATGCTAATTTGTTCACATTTTTAATCCTGACACCTTGTAACAGCACCAGCATTGTGAATGTGACAGTCTTCCCTGTGGTTCTGAGAAACACCTTACGGCTATAAGCCAATGAATCAAGACTCCTTACCCACAACTTTCTGTCTCTTGATTGGACTCTATTAAAGTCTGACAATTAAAGTCAAGCCAATTAAAATCCTATTTCAGCACTGAATATGAAGTCTTGCCTAATGGCTACAGAGTAATTAGCTCCAGCGAGAATGACCACAGGGCCACAGTTCCTTATCAAATTTACAGGAGAGGCTTAAACTTATGCACATTTTAAAGATGCCAGTTGGTGATTCTGAGCTACACAACACATGCAATGTCCAAAACTAGTCTTCAATGAACATATCTGTTTAATTTGTTCTTTACAGTAAATAGCTCAATTTGACTGATACCTTCATGCTAATTATCTACATGCATATGCATTACACGGCTCTGTGCACCTGAATTGCACAGATCATGTTGGGTGAGCATTCAGTTTATTCAATTTAGTCTAATTGTTTAGCGTTGACTTGAAACGAAAAAGAAATTTAATGATATGCAGGAATAACTAACAGTAAGGCAGAATCTAAAATGATTACGTTCACTAAGGGAGTGGAGACAGGTGTGTATAAAGTGTGGATTTATTACCAAAATTGCTCACATCAGTATTCAGACTTCACACATAACTACAGATGTAAGCTCTATTCAGAAGTTACACAAGAGTTGCAAATGCTAGGTGGAGTTTGAGTAAAACAGAATCTCATTTCTGTGCAGTTCTGACCTTAGACTTCAGCTCAGTATCAGTTCGAGTGAGGAGCAGTAATAAGTATATATGTCATGCTAAAATATGTCAGTTTTCTGCTGTAAATACACTCAAAAATTATGTAATTCCATTTAAGGCCAAAATTAAATACAGAAATAAGACACTATTAAATAATTAATAGTATCATTTAAAGTCCATATAAAGGGTTTTTTTTTCCACATGGAATTCCACAATCTTAAATCAGAGATATTGCTTATCTCAAGGACTGAATTTATTATAATGAATTAACGGAAAGTGAGCTGTAAGATGAGTGCTTGGTTCACCTTATCCTTCAAAGCATTGGCACGTTTTCTTTACAGGAGAGCGCATCAAACTGACAAAAATATTGGCATTTTTATTTTATTAATGTCACAACAAAAAAAAAATTATAAAATAGATGATATCCCATGCATATCTTAAGATTTCCTCAGCCCTCTATTTGTGCACTACCAAATAGGTGTTGTATACTTAATAAAACATAATTTGAGATTCATAAACAGGAACAGAGCAACTCTAATCAGCGCCTGTAATCAATTAAATTACGTGAAATATCACCTTCAGGATAAACACTTTGCTCATTCTTGCAAGCATTCATTTTCAGATTGTTGTGGAATCTGAATTTACACAGTCTGCAGTGTTATTGCAGATGATCTATTTTATTGAAACAAAAGCATACATAAGGGGCATTATTCTTCATTGCAGTAAAATATTGTTTACTTTAGGAAAGTACGAATCTATAAAATCAGGTACAGAGTTCTGTTAAACTGGAAACAAATTTGAAAAAAGGAGAAACATAAAGGTTAAGAACCATAGAAAATTATTTTGTCTTCTCACATTTTTTAATATGATACAGCCTTGTTCTTTTCATGGTCATAAACTAACTAAGCTTTCCATTTGGAACCTCTTAAAATGAATGTTATGAAGTTATAATAGCTTTTTCATATAATATATAATCATTTTCATGATACCAGGTTGCCTTATAAACACTGACCTCAAATAAAGTGTTACAATAAAGTGTTATATATATATACAGTATATATGAAGTATAAATTTCCAACATAAAGTATATATGTTCTTGGTAACACTTTATTGGAGGAGCAACAGATCATGAGCTTAAGCAAACTGATCTCAGACACAATTAATAGAAACTTTAATAAACTAGAATGGGAGGCAGGGCAGATGTGTGTATGGTTTACATGTCGACATGTCAATAAACCATGTCGACATGTTTTATTATGGGAAATCCAGGAATCATAGTCAATGTCTGTAGCATGGGTAAAAACACAGGTAGGAAACGCTTAAGACAGGATAAGCCATGATCAAAAGTCAAGAAATTTGTACGAGTCAAGAAACAATAACAAACATAGAACATAAACAAACAGAACAACATAATGTTATATAAAATGCATGATAAAAGTTCAGAACAAGACTATGAAATGGCAGGGTATACACGGACAAACTCATTAAGGGTCTAACAAAGAACAGGTGCACACATTAGGAAAATAAACCAATGATAACAAAGGGGCGGAAACAGGGTTGAAACCAAAAGGCTCATGAGCATATATAAGCAAAAGCATGTGACATTAGTGAAAAAGCAGAGGGGAATTTGTGACAGGTTTCATAAGATGAATGATCTTTTAAAAAAAAAAAAAAACAACTATAATCATTAACCTAGGCCCTCACTTACATTTTTTGCTTATTGAGTTAGCATGTATTCAGTAATTATGCTAATTACCCCAAATGTAAAGCTTGTAAATGAGTGACACTCATTCAGCTCCTCTAGGAAAAAGGATTTATGTATTGATGTCTTCTGTCCAACATGATTGAAGTTTTATTGCATATACACACAGGAAAATGATTTCCCCCTCTCGACATGGAGGGAAATGAAAAATCCTGGTGCAGTAGATGAAAAGACTCCTGTTGTCCCAATGAGTTTGCACAGTGAGATATGGAGAAATGAAGAGAGAGATTATATTGACTCTACTTGTGGCTGTGTAAAATACGTCAATAGTAAAACATAAACTAAGTCCCGCGAGCCCTCTCTCTATGCAGTTACTTTGGATTATGAACTTCTTAATACATGCAGATGGAGAAACAGCTCAAACAGCATGCTAGTGGAAGTCTTTCAACTTGCTGGAATCTTATTTTTGAGAAGTTATAAGGCATTTTATGGTGCTTTTTCAAATGGTAACTTTGCCATTTAGCCGCAAAGAGATATCCTGAGCTTGAAGTGAACTTCCTAAGAGCACATAGGGAAAGATAAATGCCCATGTGAGTGTGTGAGTGTGTGTATGTGTGTGTGAGAGAGAGAGAGAGAGAGAGAGAGAGAGAGAGGTAAAGGGTAAGCTATAAGCTTGAACTATAAGCTACTATAGCCTTGTCCAGAAGGTTGGTCAATACCAGTACCCAAGAGTCAGACTGGCTTTTCAAAGTTCTCTCTATTCTTTATCCCTCTGAAGATATAGTACCCGATGATAACAAGACTTTCATTGTAAATTAAAATTAATTATTTATCACTCATAGGTGATCGAGACAAGAAACCATTGATTCAATGTGTGTGTTTGTAAGTAGAGTTTGTGGATTAGGTGTACTTTTCCAATTTATATTTGATATTGTTCTGCATATAGTTTTATTTTGTTTTTGCTGGAAGAAAAAATCTTTTAGAAAATATTTGCTACACTGTTTTTTTTTTAAATACTGATACAAATGGGAAGAAGTAAAACATTCTGCCTCAGACCTGTAAATATCACATCCAAAATGTCATTTTATTTTTGTCCAAGACCAAGGCTGTGCTTGTACCACTATAGGTACATGCTTTTGTGTTGGTTCTTTGGATATTTAAAAGTTCTTTGCTCCATAATGGGATTCTAATTCAATGACAACACCACCTATACCAGCTATACCCTACACACTTAAGCATTTAGGGTTTTCTCAGGACACAATTTTAATACACATGTATTAAACCCCTCCCCCTTCTGCAGGGAGTAAAGTTGTAACATCAGACACTGAGAATAATAGTATCACTATCATGTGCAATACCATTATTGTGCAATACCGTGGGCATTATCATTTTTCTGCTATTCTACCATTTGAATGTGCAATACCATGTGCAGTATAAAGTGCAATATTGTGTTGTGTATTGTCACTTTCTACTTTTCACTCTACTTTTCTACTTCTCCACTTATTTTTTGTGTACTTACTTATTTTTTACTAAAGTATCTCACTTTTTTGCTATTCTATTACACACTGTGGTTATTTTTACTACATCATTTATTACTTATTGTCTTTTATTCCTACATTCTTGTGATATATCTGTTTGAGCAACCTCTGGCACAAGAATTTCCCTGGGGATGAATAAAGTTCTATCTTATCTTATCTTATCTTAGAAACACTGGGCCTCACTGATCAGTCTTTTAGTAGTTTCATGTAAATGTTTGCATAAACCAAACCGAACTAAAAATTTCCACCAGATTTACAAAAGTTTTGGAAATACAGATTTTCTTTGTACTTGCATGTGTATGTTGATGAATGCCAATCACCCGTAAATTACCAAGCGTGGGCGTGGCACAGCTGATTTGCATGTAGCGACACCCATATAACTCCATAAAAGTTCAAGTGCACAGACAGCTGTGAGCAGGAAAAGAACGATCAGGGTAAAGCCTGAAATACAGAAGTGGAAATTATTTTGATTTAGTACTTTGCCAGTAAAAATATTTAATAATATAATATATTAATTATAAATAGTCAGCGCTAAATCTTCCATCAGCTGAGGCATTTGTTTACGGTTTAAGGCTCTGCGCAGACAGACCGGCCCATCCTCTGTTTATAAGGTGCCATTTCTTTTGTCATAATTGAATGATTAGGTTTATTTGTCTTAATTTATGGGTTTGTCTTGGCTTGCTTTCTATATTTTTCATATTTTTAAATTAATACCAATAACATAAACAACTGGATTTCGCAAAAACTTTTTCAATCATACCCTTAGTTCCTGACCCAGTGAACTAGCATGAGGATGTGTTTCTGATAAACACTCCAAAGTTTTGTGAAGTAAAAAAAAATGAAAATAAGTTTAATCAGAACTTTGTTCACCCTCAATGTGAAATTACAGCATATAAAAAATTAAGTGAAAAACGATCAGAAACATTTTAGGGAAAAATAGGAAAAATAAAAAGGTTACAGTAACCTGGTTGCATAAGTGTGCACACACTTTTGTAATTGGGGATGTGGCTGTGTTCAGGATGAACCAATCACCTTCGATCTCCTGTTCAAAAGTAATTATCATACAGCTGTCATCAATGAAATTATTCTGATTAACCCCAAATAAAGATCAGCTGTTTCTGTAGGATCTTCTTCACATCTTCTTGGTTTCATCTGACTGCTGAAGCCACAAAGAGTTTACAAAGCATGTACAATATCTCATTTGTTGAAAGGTATTGATCAAGAGAGGGGTATAAAAGAATTTCCAAAACATTAGATGTACCATGGAACACGGTGAAGGCCATCATCAACAAGTGGAAAAAAGGGGCACCACAGTGACATTACTAAGAACAGGACGTCCTTCCAAAATTTATAAAAAGGACAAGACAAAAACTTACCAGGGAGGCTGCCAAGAGACCTATGCCAACATTAAAGGAGCTGCAGGAATATTTGACAAGTACTGATTACTTTTTATACGTGACAACAGTCTCTCGTATTCTTCACATGTCTGGGGTAGGGTGGCTAGACAGAAGCCCTTTCTCACAAAAAACATCCAAGCCCAACTAAATCACCCCAAACCATGTGGCAAAATGTGTTATGGTCTGATGAGAACAATTCCAAAAGGTTTAATAATTCCATAATTCCAAAAGGTATGTTTGGCACAAAAAACACATCACCAAAAGAACACGATACCATGGTGGTGGAAGCATCATGCTTTAGGGCGGCTTTTCTTCACCCAGAACTGGGCCTTTTATCAAGGAAGAGGGAATCATGAAAAGCTACAAATACCAGTCAATTTTAGTGCAGAACTTTCAGGCGTCTGATAGTAAGCTGAAGATGAAAAGGAATTTCACCTTTCAGCACAACAATGACCCAAAGCCTACATCCAAATCAACAAAGGAATGGCTTAACCAAAAGAAGATCAATGTTTTTGAATATCCTAGCCAGAGCCCAGACCTGAATCCAGCTAAAAATCTGTGGGATGACCTGAAGCGGGCTGTGCACAGAAGATGCCCTTACAATTTGGCAGCTCTAGAATGTTTTTGCAAGAAAGAGTGGGAAAATATTGCCAATTATATTATAAAATATTGCCAGTCAAGATATGCCACGCTGATGGACTCTTACCCAAAAAGACTGAGTGGTGTAACACAATCAAAAAGGTGCTTCAACAAAGTATTAGTTTTAGTATTATGGTGTGTGCACACTTATGCAACTAGGTTATTGTAAGTTTTTTTAATTTTTCTTTTTTTTTTTCCCTAAAAATGTTTCTGATTGTTTTTCACTTTATTTGTATACTCTGCAATTTTACATTAAAGGTGGGAAAAGATCTGACATGGTTTATCTTGGTTTCATTCTTGTACTTCACAAAAACCTGCCATTTTAACAGGGGTGTGTAGACCTTTTATATCCACTGTATGTGGTACCATTCACAGAAGCAGAAGGTGAATCACAAGTGTAGATGTAGAGTATCAAGATAAATCTGGCAGGTCCAGAGGGCGAGAGGAGCCACAGTAGTTTAAGTGTGTCAGAATCTGTTATGTTCTTTTTTATACCTGTGTTCAAGGAAGAGTAAAAAGAAGAGTTTTTCAGTAAAGACTCAGAGACTTTGCATCATGGAAACATAGAATTGTGTTGTCACTTTGACATGACAATATATTTAGATTTGCCAGCAATTACATTCTTAGAAAATGTGGTTCTATAAGGATTCTTTGCATCCTTAAAGGCACAATAGTTGATTCTTTTTTTATTCCTTACTTGTAGAAATTATCTGGAAAGTACTCTAAGTCATGATTAAAAAGAAACAAACAATGGATTAATTTATGGCCTTAGCAAAACTGTATAAAGTCCAGAAAAAGTCCAAACACCAAATGCTTGTTGGTGTTTGGATGCACCTCCTGTCAGTCATTTTATAGACACTCAGGAGGTACATAATGTCTGTCATTTTATAGACACTCTACACTAAGGCCACTGTAGATCCTGGGGGAGTAGCTTCGCGAACATGGCCGGGGATCATTCAAATGTTGAACTCACCTAACCATTAGACCTAATCTTGAAAAAAAGAGACTAATCTTACCTTTAAGGGGTTCTACATGGACCTGAAAGGGAAACCCTCTGCAGGCATCTACAAAGAACAGTGAAATCTAAATGGACAACCAGAAAAACCTTAAAGGCTTTAGATTTAATCCTATAAAAGTAGAAGAAGAAACTGAGACAAAAACAATAGTAATATTGTCATTAAATGCACGTGTTCACTATTTTTTTTCTTCAGTGTTTTTCTGCTTGCAGCTATACAGATAATTAGATTCAGAAAATCTTTTCAGAAAAGATTTAAAAGCTCTGGTTGTGTTGAGTTCGCCAAGCTGAGGACAGCCACACTTGACTACTGACTCTACAGAATCCTTTATGGGCAGAAGACAGAGAGAGAGAGAGAGATGGGGAAGAGAGTGAGCACTGAGGTCGAACTGGTGTGAGAAGCCTGTGGAATGATAAGAGGGCAAGAGGCTTCACTACGCCCAAAGAGACAAAGAGGAAACACAGGCATGCTGCACAGGAACCAGAGTCTGGGGAAGCACTGACAGCATGAGCACTGCTCAGGGCATGGAGAAAGAGAGAGACAGAGACAGAGAGAGAGAAATAGACCTTATGCTTGTAGCCTCTGCACCGATCTGGAATGTCATAAGCTATCCTGGCAGGTTGAGGAAACAAGAAAACGAGACAAGAGGAAAAGAAACAATGGGGATAGGAGAATGCAGCACCACTTTTACTTATTCATTTCCATGGCTGACTTTGATTCGACACTCTTTAATGAATGCATGAGAAGGACATTTCTTATTTCTTCTACCGTAGCACAGAATGTGAGTCTCTGGATTCACTTGGAACAATCATCCTATTTCTTCTCCTGCTGAGTTGCACACATGACATGCAGGCTTTTCAGTCTGTCATCCAGGGATGATAGAGCAGGGAAACCCTGAAGAGTAAGGTGAAAAGAATATCTTTAAAAAATATGCTCCTGAAACACTTTTTCAACATTTTCCTTCATTTTTTTAGCTTTATGTAACAACAAAACAAGTGAAAGAATACATTCATCACTCAAAGAATACTTTCATCACTCAGTTATCATCAAATTTTAAATACACATTATAAATTAATTATAGATACACATATACAGCTATTTTAAGCTGTTGAAGGTCAATTAAGAGGAAGACATATCAGAACAGAACATGTTTGCATAATCATGTTTGCACCTTCATAACTCATCACTCAAAAATTACAAAGGTTAAGGTCAGAATGGGAAATGGACTTAGGGTTTGTACAATTTCTTATGTATTTATTCCTACACATTTGAACAAAAATCGAACTACATCACTGGAATTTTGAAGGAGAAAATTGAGGATGAATATAAGGAGAGTTTTCAAATGAAGGTTTTGATTTAAAACTTTTCACATTTCTATGTAGTAATGGTAAATATTTCAGTTGGAAATCATTTTGAGGTTTTTTTTTTTAAAAGTTGTGTTACAGAGCATGAAAAAATAAAGTGACGTTTGTCTCCAGATCCAACTTTTGTTTTAACCATACCCTTTGGAGCTTCCTGATGGAGTCATTTGTACCTCTGTCTATTCAAAAATGGAGCAAGATATGACATGTGCCAGAAGTTGATTATTTTCCTATAACAGCATGTCCCATTGTGTTTTATTTATCTTACACAACAGCTATTTGCCTACAATTACAATTTTTGTCAGTTAAATGACACATCATACTTTTTGTTATGGAACATCCAAAAACACGTCTCCCTCGCCAGCCTCTCTTTTTTTTCTCTCTCTTGAAAATAATTTTTTTTTTTTTATTAAAAAATGCAGCAGGTCATGTTACTGAGAAACAACAACGAGCAAACCTTTCTATCCTGAGGACTTTCCTGACTGTTACAAAGTGCTGACACTGGAGACTCCTTCCACAAATATTGAATGAATGTCTCTTTACAGTCTCTTTACATATCAATGTTAATATATTTTTATTTGTTAAGTAACAGCATGCTTTTAATCTGTTTATTGATAAGCATAGATTAAGTCTCTGTGAATGAGTTGTTGCTACAGAATCGATTATATATTAGAACGAGTGCATTAATATAAACCTGGCAGCAAGAGAGAGTTCATCACTACTGTGCTGTAATCAGATGTAACATCCTCTAGAAATATACCATCAGATTCCAAAGTCTGTTTAATTTAATTCATTATCTAATACATTAATACATACTTTACTTTAAGTTGAATGTTAATTAATGTTAAGCACTGTCTCCTTTTTCTGTCAACAATTAACACTTGATATGGACTCATTTAGTGCAGCCCTGTATATGTTATGCATTTATCATCCCTACTAATTACAGTTAATAAGAGCAAACCTGTATTAATAAACGCTTGTCTGAGCGACTTTACAAAACAGCATCTGTTTTTCATGACTTCATGACTCATGGCTCTCTGTTGTCTTAGGCTGAGATATTTTAGTCAAATGTTCATGTGCTTTGTGCAACAAATTTAATATAAAATGACTCAGAGGTGGAGAGAGAACTAAAATGACTTATGACTATAATAAGGGGAAAATACAATTAAAACATAAAGAGCCCATTTTGTAAAAAAAACAGATTCCCGTCTGGTGATTTCATTTATTTATATTAAATAAAAAGCCTTATTACATGCTGGTGTATTGGCTGGTCCAAAGTCATAACAAGTATGGCCTTGTCCACTTTCTTTCCTCTTGACATAGCTATATGAAACATGCACACCTGGGGAAAAAGCATCAGAAGAAATTGGATTACGAGGATGAGTTTATAATGCAGTATGGTGTATCTTACAGACACACCCCCTAGGGCCTTTTCACTCCACCTACATTTTTACTGTTCAGAAGTACTAACATGGCAGATTTCCAAGATTTTCCAAGATGGAGAAAGCTGCTGACCACTAGGGGAATGAAGTTGGAGACTAAATTAGCTTCAGTCATCCTGGACAGGTAAGGTGTCTATTAATATCAGAAACTGGTAACCTGTCTAGATCAATGTTCACGGCAACTTTTTTTTTTTTTTTTGGTTCGGAAAGGTACATCATTCAAAGATATATAAGCTACTACAGACATTTTGAGTACTGCACAAGACATTTTGGAGATATTTTCAGCAGAAGGTCTTAGCTTCTGAAGCTGCAGGAGGTGAAACCAGTTCATATTTACCTCCTACAGCTTCAAAAGTGCTTTGCTGATGAAGGACATCTTACATATTTTGTCTTTCTAGAAAGTTTGTGTAATTCTATGCAATTTTATAACCTCTACATTTATTACTGATGTACAGTGCAGTATTTTTCTGGATTTTATTTTTATTATCTTATTATACAGGGCGTCCTGGAGGTAATGGCGCAATCAAAGATTTCATATTTAACCAGGAAAAAAAACTGAACCAGTGGCTTTAAAATGAAACTCCATCTCATTTTATTGCTTAGTGAAACTTCTTAGTCTCCCTGAAATTTTCCACGTATCATATCTTTTCAGTTGCCTGAGACGTGTCTTATGACATACAGTAACTATGTCATAGATGTAATATATTGTCATGAGATGTATAGACATGTCACGTAATTGTTTTGACAGCTTATCTCATACACTAATTTTTGCCAAGTATATTCTATATAGCATAATTCCTGTTACTTTGTTTATATTAAATGCTATGACACTTCATGACAACTGTCATTGTCTCAGAAATGACACCTGAGGAAGGTATTGTCTCCCTTATAACACCTTCCCAGAGTTTAAAAGACAAGGGTCTTGTATGTATTTTGCTTCATCATAACTAAAACAGCAACTCTGTTGTTTTCTGTGGCTAGGTTTCTAGACCCCCCAACAGATCAATAGGCATTATTGTCATGATTGTTGATATTACATCTCAAAGGCTGTTATCTTGCTCTGTTCTTGTCTCTTTTATTAAAAAAAAAAATCCATGCACTGTAGACTATAAACAATTCATTCTGTATAAATTCATCATTCGTTAGGGGTCCAAGCACTAAATGTTGGAAGCCTATTATTTTTGTTTGGATTTTTCTTATTATTACTACGTCAACTTTTTCTTCCTTAAAATGAATTGGGGGACTAATAGAGAAAAAAAAATTCGAGAAAAAAAGTGGTTTTTTTCCCAACTCATTCCAACACTAAAACCATACAAAAAGCCTCAGGAACCATTACATCCCTCCCCTGCTTAGATAATAGGCTAATTAGCGTTATATGCGTAATGAGGCTGTTTTCACTTCTTCTAAAAATTTGATCAAATCTTCATTGCCTCAAAACATTTTCAGACTTTGTGTTTCAGAGATTGTGCAGAGATAATGGATTCTCAAAATAGCCCATGACAATCCTATGAATACTGTATAACTGTGAAGATGCCAGACAGGACGTGATCTCTGCAACACTTCCAAATTTGTTACGCGTTTATGGTCAATGATTTTAAGGTAGTGGATCAGTTGACGACACCAACTGTTTACTTTCAGCAAGCACTTGAAATTGGCCAATTATCACAAAGCCTGAATGCTATGTTCATCTACCCAGCCTAAAGTATTCTATGTAATCTTGCGAAACAGTGCTCACCCTGATCGCTGCTTGTGGTTATAATTTTACTTTTTCTGCCATGTTAATGAAAGCAGTATTGAAGCATGAAAATACGCCAGGCTTAAACTACTGTTATGTTTGTTGTCATGGTTATATTCCAACATGGTTAAGTACTATAGTATGAGGAGCATTGATTAAGAAGTGTGACCAAATTTTCAACTTTTTCATATAAATTTTATCTTACATGCTTATTTTATGCCTATTGCATTAGTGTCAGATTTTACCTGCAGAGACAGAAGCAAGTGAGAATTAAAGTCTGCAGAAGAACTGGGGCGAGTTCCCCGAGATTCTTAGAACAATCTACTAGCTGATTTATTTATAATATTGCACAACAGAGTATCTAAGATTAAAAAAAGTATTTTTTTTTATTGTTTTTTTTTTATTGGTTGTTTGATTTTTAAATGGTCTTTATAGTGTTTTTGCATTTAGAAAACTTTCATTCAAATATGTATGAAGGTATTTTGCTTTCCAGAATTTCTTTAGATGTGCCAAAGACAATATGAGAAAATAGCAAGTTAGTGTTTGTTACTTTGTTTTATTCCATGCCCATCTTATGGCAGGTTTCATAACATCTATAAATATCATGGAATGCACTTAACATGATGTAAGTTGGCATGGCATCAAACATTATGAGAACGTTCATAATATCATAGCATGAAATGGTTATATTATGGTAATTCAAGTCAGGCATTTTTATGATGTAGTAATGTCAGCTGTATGAGGCAGGGCACAATTTAAATGTCACCATGGGTTCATGACATACTATTAAAAAAAAGGATCAAAGGATTCTTTCTTTCCAAAAGATGTTCTACTAGAACCTTTTTTGAAAGGGTTGAGTTGGTAATTGCACTTTTCTACAGGTATTACTGTTCAACTCTGAAATCTGTGGCTCCCAGAAAAGCTTTTGCCCTGTTGTCAAAAGATCCTAAGGTGAAATCTCAACAAAGAGTGGCTAGGAGTCCAAGAAAGTACAAGCCGTTTGTCTGGGTGGGAGAGATGACGTTACTTAATCTGAGCAACAACCGGACATTAGCCAGTCATGGCCAATCTGTGATCTCACGTATACGGAAGAGGGTTGATAGCACTTTCCTCCAAGTGTTTTATGCCACCTTGTGCATGAGCAGCAGTTCGAAAAGATAAGGATTCGCAGGTTTAGCATCCCTGGCTGGTAGCTCGTGTCGGTGTCATGTGATAGTGTAGAGCTACTTAGCAAGTGGGAATTGGTACATGACCAAATTGTGATGATAATAATAATAATAATAATAATAATAATAATAATAATAATTCTGAAATCTAAATCATTTAGTAATAATAGTAAAACAAAAATCAATCAATATCAATTGATTATAGTGATTAATAATAGTTATGATAATTAATCCAAACAACACAAAGCAATTGTTGCACTGCTCCATTACCTTATTATATTAATATATGTATAAAATGATATAAAAGTCAGCATTATAGATAAAGATTAGTGTGTGGCCACTTGCTTTCTCTCTCCGGATCAGACATGCCTCAGCTGCTTCGGAGAAAGCAATTTTCAGTCCGGCTGAACGCAAATAAGGAAGAGGAAGACAAGAGGGTATCTCACAACTGGGTGAACAAAAAAAACAACATGTGGTACAAAAAAACCAATTACCCTCGGCGCCCTGTGAAGCTAAGCAAATCATCTCCTAAAGAAGAAAGCGGCTGAGAGTTACTGCTTCTCCACAATGACTTTTACACTTTGAGATGAATAACCTTCACGTCGTAACACAGGTCTCTGTCTAAACATGTTCTAATAGAATTCACACCACGTCTAAATTGCTTAACTACTCTGGGAACGTCTGGCTAGGCTTTATCCCCCACACATTATGGACAGCTATAAAAGATTGATGGTGCTAGTTATGATACTAGATGCCCCTACAGGGCAGAATGGAGATGTTGGCATGGGGTTTTTACAAGCACATAATAGTAAACATGGCATGGTAGGCTTTAAGATATATCACCATTCTATTGTTTTCCTGTTCTTTGTGGCTGAGCGCATACAAACAGCTTAACAGAGTAAAACAAAGACTGTCAAATGCTGCTGCTGCAGGATATGAGAAATATATGGAGTACACATAGGAAAATGTTTTAAGGTGACTTCCTGTCTAAGCAGCACTACAAGAAAAAATGTTACATGCAACTAAGCGTTTGACTATAGCTAACTTTCGAAAATGGAAATATTGCTCCAATCATATTTTATTTAGAACTTTTACTTCCATCTTACATATTTGAGCACTGGACATGTATTTTCTTTTTTCTTTTTTTTTTCCTTTTTATATTTTTAATTTTACCTAAGTAGCTAGCTAGCACCAAGTGTGGATTTCACACTTCAAACACAGTCAGCCCAACCTTTACTAATGAAATGACACATCATGAGTGATAAGAGAAGAGGATTCACTAAAATTTCAGGAGATCAAGAGGTCGAATCCTGATGATGCCTCAGACATCTTTGACCGGGAGCCAAGGGGGCAAAAATGGCCATGCTCTCTGGGTGGTAGGGATGGCATACTCTCTCTCCCTTGTCAGTCAATAGGGGTTGCAGTGGCCAGAGGCTGAGAAGTTCAGTCCAGACTTTTCTATCCCTGGCCACAGATTCCATAATTTCCTGTAGTATCTCCAAACTTTCCCAAGCCAACTGTGAGTTATAATCTCTTCAGCAGGTCCTGGGTCTTCCCCTGGGTCTCCGTCCAATGGGATGTGATTGATACAGTTCTACCGGGTGCCATCCAGCGGGCATCCTTGTACGGTGCCAAAGCCACCTCAACTGGCTCAAATGGTGGTGTTCAAATCCTAAAGGCATGCCCCATGCCAATCAAGTGTGTCATGCAAAAAGACAGTACAGCTATAGTACAGTTGTCAGAGTGTTATAGGCTAGTGTTATAGGCTAGCGTCAGAGTGCAGGGTCACCTCTCTTTAGGAGAGAGGGGTAAGGGCCTTGCTTAATGGTGGGAACTCTAGTCACTGACACAGAATCATAATTGCTAATCTACCATTGACTTCCCGGGGCCAAATACTTATGGCAGATCAGTGTTTGCTTCTTACAAATGATCCCATCATTATGTATAGTTTTGTAAGTAATATAAAATTATGGGTCACATTAGTTGTACTATGTGGTACAAGCTTCCCTTGCACTTTTCATTTCTCCCACCTTCTTCATCTTCCGTCTTTCTCCTGTCCCATTCCTCCCAGGAATTAATCATGTAGTTCTCTTAGCCGCCTCCTCCCCTTTCTCCTTTACCTCATATCTATTTCTGTGCCTAGGTTACACCACTGAGGACACTGGGATAACCTAAAGCTCATAACTGTGCCAAATCAAATGTGCCCTACAGTATTGTCTTCTAAATCTCAGGATTAATTGAGACTGTGCATCCTCAAGGCCTAATTACACAGATTTTATGCACCAGTGCAGTTCTGCAGGCTGGAGTATATGATCATGATGAAACACAAGTACATTGTCAGTATTTCCTGAGCCACTGCAGTTGTAGTTTGTTGATATGCAGTTGTTAAACCACAGGTTCCCAATCCAGTCTTCAGGGACTCCGATCTGCTCCAATCTCTGACACATCTGAGCCAAATGGCCATTTAGAGCATTTAATTACCTGGCTTGGGTGTGTATGAAAATGGTGTAGAGGAAAATCAGGACCAGTACAGGGTCCCCAAAGAGTAAATTGAGAAATTCTATTTAGACACATCATATGCTGCCAGCCGTCACTTGGGATTTGGAATTCAATTAAAGTGTAATTGGTTACATAGTGAGTTTTTCTGTATTTTTATGAGCGTGTTTGAAGAAATCTTGGTACCCCAAAGGGGGAAAAAAATCTATATTTCACTGGAAGGGATTTATTCACATTAGGCTCATTAGGATTTTTCCTTTTTTTAGTCATCTGGCAGGCACTTCTATCCAAATTCAAACACAGGGCTCAGAATACAGCTGAGTAGTTGAGGGTTTGAGCCTTGATCAAAAGCCCAGCAGTGGATTCTGGTAGTCATGGGATTTGAACTCACAACCCTCCAGTAGGAGGAATCATGACCTTGGCTGTTGACTTACCACTTTCCACATCTTACAAGCCAGACTTCTACACTGTTAGAAAAAAGGGCTTCTTAAGGGCTCATTGGATGGTCAACAGTTTGGAAACTTTTGTGAAAGGAAAACACTTGGTTGTAGCATTCTACTAAGAACTTTCAAAGGCTCTTCCAGAGAGAGATAAAAAAATAAAAAATATAGAGCACAGGTTCCCATCCCTGGTCCTGGAGAGCCCTGTCCTGCACATTTTAGTGTTTTCCTGCTCTACACCAATTTCAGGGCTATTAATTAGTTGTTTAGTTGAATCAGGTATGTTAAAGCAGGGAAAACATTAAAATGTAGGGGGTCCTCCAGACCAGGGTTGGGAACCTGTGCCCTAGGTAGTCTGGTCATTTCCATCACATCCATGTGGCCAAAGGCTGTCTCTTTTCACATGAAGAAGCCATTTGACTGACATTCCAGACAACTAACTACAGATCAGAACTACTATAGTTTATGGAAAAGTTAGTACTTAATATTTATACACTTTTCAATGGCTCTTTGGATAGATTAGTTCTTAGCTTACTAAAAAGATTCTCATAATAAAAAACTAAATTTTCTGGTTTTAAAGTTTGCCCCAGAGGTACAAACTAAAAAAAACCCTTGACTGTTTCAGATTTAAAATCTTTATATCACATTTTTTTGTGAGATATTTGGAAGGAGTCAACAGTGTCAGTGCTCTGTAACAGTCAGAGGTACTCTGGTCTTCATGTCTTCAGGACAGAGGAGTTTGTGCTTTGAGAGGCTGATGAGGAAACTCACAATAACTATTATAACATAAATGATAACAGGACGTATCTTGTTTTCTGGACATTACACATAAATGGATAAAAAGTAAGCATTTTTTTAATAAATAAAAAATTGTTATCATTGACAAACTCATGTGGTATTAGAAAAATAAAACACTTTGGGAAGCACTGTTGTAAGAAAATAATCAACTTTGGAGTGGTAACAGTAACTCTCCTTCCCACTCCACCCTTGATTATTTTCCTTAAGTGTTTCATGCCACTTAAGTGTGTAGTCTTAGCCTTAAATGTGTACTCTTAAATGAGGAAAATATGGAGAGTTGGCTATACTTGAAATATAAGGCTTTTCCCATCTCCAAACATGCTAGAGCTCATTTATTAATTGCTTCAGAAAAAACTTGTGAACAGACGGAGGTGAATAATCAATGAGACTATGACTCTGGTTCTGATAGTTGTAGCCTGGTCTTCAATTGAGACTACCCCTCCCCGGTTAGCTTTCCCCAATATCCCAAGGCTCATGATACAAATCTGACCTCAGGGGCCTAGTCTTGACTCGATAGAGAATGGCAAAAAAGGCAGATAACCACTTTTTAATTGCCACTTTTTAGTGAACTTAAACAAAGGTCTTACACCATGGGGGTGCCTGGAGCACAGACTCTTTCAGCTCTTTTAGAGTGCAGAGATGAGATAAGCTTTTATGAAGGATGCTTGAGGATCACTACAGTACTAGGAGAGAAAGGAAGGATTAGATCTGTGAACTGTATCTTCAGAGATCTGACTGAGTCTCCAGAAAGGTGCCCTTCAGTACAAATATGGAATATGGAAAATCTCTACCTCAAGCACCATAAAGTCAAAGAATTGCTGTATAAACCTTGCAATAAATTGGCATTATCACTGCATTCATGTGAATTTACTGCAGTGCAGCTCTTAGGAAACCACAGGCCAGATCTTGTATCAGCATACCTGGAGTCAGACTGCTTTTTTTCACAGCACAGAGAGCGGTGATCGATATGCTCAATGCGCAACAGAGGTCAGAAACAGTCAAACAAGTCAGGATTGACATTTAATTTAATAGCTCCATGGTGCACATAATGTGGGTACAAAGTGTGTGATAATCCACCTGGAGTTGAAAATACATGCTACTAAGTAACTGAAATTAGGGCTCTTTAAGGTTCATTGAGATCAAATGAAGGGGAGGTCAAACAAGAGTTCATCTTCACAAAGCATTCATTTATCATCTTCCTTATGCTTTTCCTGGAGGAGGTCATGATGGCAGCAGGATATGAAGCCTGGCCAAGGCTCTTCTCTAGGGGACCCCCTAGGGGGATGTCCCCAAGCCAAGGTTTGGGTCCTGCAACACTGGCTTTTTAGCATTCATGGGATTTGAACTCGCACATTTCCTGTCATGAGTGTAGGACCTTGACCTTGGCTGTTGCCTTACCACTGCCCAAGTTTTACAAGGCAAATTTCTACACTCTTAAAAAAGATGTTCTTCAAGGGTTCTTTGGGTGGTTTTTATTTTTAAAGGGGTTTGATGTGGAACCTTTTGTGAAAGGGAAACTTTCTGTTGTAGCATCCTACTAAGAACCTTCAAAGGTTCCTTCAGAGAGAAAAATAGTAAGATATAAGAGTGCTTCAGGAACTCTCATTCTGATAGTTGTAGCCTGGAAGGGTACAATATCCATCAGGCAGTCCATGGGAAAGCACTTGAGATTTAGACTTCCTCTCCCTAGGTTAGCTTTGAACTTGTTTATTTAGTTATTTATTTCAAAAGCCAGCTGTGAGAATCTCTGCAGCAAGTCCTGGGTCTGCCTCGGGGTCTCCATCCAATGGCATGTGCCTGATACAGCTCTTCCAGGACCTGACCAGGGGGAATCCTTGTAAGATGCCCCAACCAACTCAACTGACTCCTCTCAATTCAGAGGAACAGCAGCTGTACTCCAGGGCCTTCCTCCAGGAATGTAGATTGACAGTGTCCTCAGCCAAGCTTCTGGTGACAAGGTCACTCCCTGAAATGGTGATATGGAGCCATCTTGTGGGCTCACCACTTTCATGACAAAGGGTGGGGGTCAGGTACAATGCTAGTCTGGTGTTAGGCATGTGATGGACAGTCTTAGAAGGACTGGACCTTTGAAATGGAAATCTTCACAACCAGCCTTACAGAAATCAGGCTGCAAATCTAGAATTGCAATCTGGTGAGCCAAAATTGTAACACAAATGATAGTTTTTCTGTCCTTCCTTCTGGGGCAATTGTTACGTCAGCTAAGTGAAATTAAATTACCAGAATTACCAGAGCACACAGAATCCGTATTCTTGGACCTGAGTAATGTATAACAAATCACTCTTTTAAATGAATTGGTTGAATGGACAGAGGGATGAGTTTGGCCTATTGGGAAACATGGCACACCACTAAGAATAAATAAAGCTGCTTGGAATAGCAATCGTCCATGAAATTACATTATCCAGCATGACCTCAGTGTCCTCATGTCTCTTGTAGCTTTTGCTGTTCCGGCTTACCCTCACACCACAAACCAAACAATTACACCACCCCATCTTCAAAGCGACACCCAATTAGGATCAGACTCCTGTTGTGAATTAAACACGACCATCTTAAATTCCCAGATGCTTTCAGTGTTTGTGTGTTTAGATTTTTTTTCTGCACATACACATACTTGAAGACAATCCATTTCAAGTGCTGTTGAGGGACCGACCTCCAGCTGCCTCAATTTATGTTTGCTTTTAGCTTTTCTTTCTCCTTGCACATGAAGGAATGACCCTTGAGTAATGAAAGTCACTTGTGTTTACAATTCCTTTAATGTTAAAAATTATTTTGATAATACATGTTAAAGACAGACAGGGATATACTTCAAATGGCTGAGGCTGTATTGTATACAGTCATACAGGCTATATGACTGTATTTGTACCAATGCTCAAATCTTTTTGGTCAGAAGGTGTTGATTTATTTTCTATAACAGCAGCTCTGACAGTAGTTACGAATGCAAATGACACATTTTATTATTTTCTGATTTAGTCTTCATTAGACACCACAACCTTTTGACCCTGGCAGTAAACAAACAAACAAACCATAGGTAACATAGTAATTCATTCCCAAATCATCTCAATAGTCTTCTGCCTGAAGCAGCACTTAGTCTTTGCCCTCGCTCTACTGTGACTCACTGTGTGTGTGTGGGTGTCTCTCTCTCCGTGTATCTCTCTCTCTCGCTGACAGATTTGCAAGTAGCATGCAGGTCACGCATGGTATTTAGACCATGCCCAGCATACATTAACTCCTACATTAAACAGAAGGCCTGTCACAGGACTGTGATGCCGTTTGAAGCTTCCCCTCTCTCTCTGTTCCTGAGTGTGTGTCCTGCCCGAGCGTGTCGACCCCATGCTGCCATCACCTGTCAATCAACCCAGGTCTCTCTGTATGGAGGAGAGGGAACCAGGAGGTTGTAGTTAAATAAAACACACAAGGAAGCAGCTTGTGTGAAAGACCTCCCATGACAGTAAGAAGGGGAAAGATAGATAGTGGGATTTGTTTGATAGGTTTTATACATGACTCAGTGGATCTTGGGCTCACTTCCGGTAAATACAGCAAATGAATGCTGAAGGTGGAGGTAATAAAATAGGAGATATTTATATACGTGTTTATATGTAGGTCATTATGGGGTGAGTGTTTACATATTCTAAATAAAGATTAAAATCTAAGGTGAGGATTGGCAGATCATTCATTCTTCATTAAAAATTTATTTATAAATCATTTGCCGGAGCATTGACACAAGAAATGTGGTATTCATGAATATCCAGTTTGTAACAAACTTTTCACTTATAAGGAGACTCATTTATGAACCTCGACTGATCAGCTTCAGTTTGCATAATTAGCAATTACTTATTTATTTCAATTACACGTAAATGTAATGATTTTTCGAAACTCAGTTGTTTCATTTTATTAACTTAAAATCCATTAATCACAACAAATTAGATTAGCCTTTTAATTAGGATGAAAGTAATGGCACCCTATAAAAGGAGGAAGAGTTAGTGTGTGAAGATTTAGGGCATGCCACACATGTGACGCACCCTCACTGTTTAGTCATCATTTTGTTGTAATTTTGTCGTTTTGCACTTTTATAGAGTTTTTTGGCATCACTAAATGTAATTCAGCTGTGAAAAAAGACAATTCAACGTGAAAAAATAGACTTCATTCATTATAAACGCAACTATTTTGTATATAGAGTACTTTGTATACAGGAATTTCATTTTCATTTTCTTGAAATGTTAACTGCTGTAATTACAAATATCAATTTATATTTTTTACTTAATTAAAAAAGGTCTAACATGTGAGCGCATTAACACCAGAATAGAGTGACTGTTTTACAAGGATCTCAATTTCAGTGCTGTTGTCCCTAAAGAGAGTGTCTCAAAAGGACAGGGAAACAGATAAACCGATAAATGGCAGACACAGCGAAAATGGCCACAACTCAATTCCAACCTCCCTGAAGTTAGTCGACTTCTCCCTGGTGGTCTAAACACATCCGCTTTTGTCCCGTGAGAAAATAGAGGAGGTGATAACAACCCCTGGCTCAGAGCAATTTGCAGCCATCAGCTCCAAGAAACACAACATTAGCTAGAAAATGATCTCCAATGGCTAGCCAATTCACAGGAATAAAATAGGAGATATTCCCAGGCCCAGACTGCTGATAACCCTTGCACCTCCTCTAAACAGGAGAAACTCATTCTACTGAGTTCAGCTATCTGTTGGATCGCATGAGTTATTTAAAGAGGGAAGTAGTGAGAGATGGTGGGGTGAAAAAAAGAGAAAAACTAGCTTAAGGATATTGAAAGGCTGTTAGGGATTAGAGATCAAGCTCAAAATATCAAATGACTTTGCAAAGCTAGTGAATTATCAGTGTAGAAACTTCCCCAAAAGGAGATGATGGATCCTTCTGGATCCAAAATGATTTTGAAAACACAGACAAAAAACACACAGGAAAAGACAAAACGAAAACAGATGGCTTTACGGTTCAAATAATCATTGTCATCGACGGCACGCTTTGAGGCAGACAGAATGGCGGCGCTTTTTCACGCTGAAAACTGCTGTCGTTTTTATCGCCGCCAGTAAAACCTAATTCATTGGCGGTGTCAGCTATTGGCAAACGACATCATTTTCCCCACTTCTAACTCACAAAACCCGGGAGCCAAGACGATCGCTATTAACTACTTCCAAACTCGCCCACAGAAATCATAAATGGTTGGCACATATTGTTTTTTCAGGGAGTTATTTGTAACCTTTCTGAGAGACAAAGACAGAAAAAAAAAACCTGAAAGGTGGAACTCTCGCCCATGCCACAAAGCTCATTCATGCTCACTATACTTTCCTCTTTCAGAGGGGAAAAAGGGAAGACAAACAGCTAACCGAGCAGACAGATCAATCAGGATGAGCTTAAAATGGCCCAAAAATGTACCTGAGGGAACCTCAGGACCTGCTGGGAGCAATTCATCAGTCGATGCAGTGACCTCAGCTGCCAGTGGGTATTGGCATGCTTGGCACGGCTTTTTAAAGATGCGCTTAAATGCTTACTGTTGACTTTTTCAGGAACATCTGCACACCTGCTCATTCATACAATTATCTAATCAGCCAATCATGTGGCAGCAGTAGAATGCATAAAACCATGCAGATACAGGTCAAGAGCTTCAGTTAATCTTAATGAGTTTGACTGTGGTGTGGTCGATGATGCCAGATGGGCTGGTTTGAGTATTTCAGAAACTGTTGATCTCCTGCAATTTTCACACACAACAGTCTCTTGAGTTTATACAGAACGGTGCGAAAACCAAAAACTTGTCGGAAATGCCTTGTTGATAAGACAGGTCAAAGGAGAATAACCAGACTGATTCGAGCTGACAAGCAGGCTATGGTAACTCAGACAACCTCTCTTTACAACTGTGGTGAGCAGAAAAGCATCTCAAAACATCAAACTTTGAGGCACATGGGCTATAACAGCAGGAGACTACATCAGGTTTCACTCCTGTCAGCCAAGAACAGGAATCTGAGGCTATCATGGGAACAGAATCACCGAAACTGGACAGTTGAAGATTGGAAAAAGACCAGGCAGTGGTTTTCCAATTTTCTGGTTTTGGTGAACCTGGGCCCACTGTAGCCTCAGACTCCTGCTGTTGTAGCCCATTTGCCTCAAGGTTCAATGTGTTGTGTGTCAAAAATTGTAGCATAACATTTGTTTAAAAATGGCAGTACAAAACATAAGCATGAGTGCATCTCTGAATTTTAATGTACTTAAGAGCATTATACTCTGCACAGAGAGTGAAGAGAAATGTGTATTGATGGGTTTTAAGTGAAGGACATGCTTTCATATATGTAAATGACAGCTGAAATTTGACTGCTTTTATTATATGAGAGCTGGAAGGTCGTACCCTTCACCTACAACTTGCATCAGCCGGCAAAAAAAAAGTCCACTTTGTCCTTCCCAGGTTAATCAAGTCATTTGATGGTCTATAACTCAACAGAGAGATCATTCACTTCTCATTGACCAACACCATTTCTCTTCCTCCTCCAAAGCAAACAGCATGTCCATGCATTACTCCTCTCGCTACTCGCTGGTGGAGTGGATGTGGCTGTGTGTCTGAGTTAGCAGTGATTGAATAGCCCCCTGGAGAAGAAGCAATTTCACTACACAGGCTCCTCAACATGAAGTAAATAATCAAATAAATACTGCAAAAGGTTGGTGTACTTTGTACCAATACAACAAACAGGAAAGACATTGCATTGCTGTGGGTCAATCAATAAAGAATACCTTTGCTAATCTAATCTACATCTATCTAATAAGCATTTTACACTCAACCTTTTAAAGAGAGTTTGCATTTGCATTTGCATGTTTCCTGTACATTGTTTAGAGTGTTTTCCAGACAATATCTTTCAATGGAGTATAAAACATACATCCTTTTGCAGATTGAGCTGGGTTTTCTGACACAAATTTCACTGTATTTTCATTTAACAGGTAGACATTGCATGTAAATTTCTCCTCATTGAAGCATATATTATTGAAAGGCTTATTTGCTTAAACATACTATTGTGTAGTCAATGACTGTAGATGATAGTTTAATGCCAAAAATGATCATTTAATATGATATAATTAAATTCTTTCTTTATATATTTTTTTATAATATTTAATCAATTTCACTGTAATATTGAAACATTTATTCAGAATTTTATTACAATAATAATCCTTCCATTTTTAATTTTTTCATATAATTTTTTTTAAAAAATTGCAACGATAAAACAAAAAATAAAAGTGAAATCTTGTCAAAAATAAATTTTGGTAAATTTATGCAAATTAGTGCATAAGTAATAATCTTTTCCATATATTACATTTTTAAATGAATTTTAAAATCTTAGCTGTATGTTATGTGTGCATACACTCACTAACCAGCACAGGCTCACTTAAACTGGACAGCTGAACATTGAAATAAAGACCAGGTGACGTTCTTCCAATCTTCGACTGTCCAGTTTGGGTGAGTCTGTGCCCACTTAGCCTCAGATTCCTGTTCTTGGCTGACCACGATGTAGTAAGGAGTGGTTATTTACGTTACCATATACTTCCTGTCAGCTCGAACCAGTCTGGCCATTCTCCTCTGCCCGCTCTCATCACTGATACAGACTGGATTTTTTTTTTTCACACCATTCTGTGTAAACTCTAGAGACTGTCGTGTGTGAAAATCCCAGTAGATCAGCAGTTTCTGAAATACTCAGACCAGACTGTCTGGCCCAGAACACACTGAGATCACATTTTTTTTCCCCATTCTGATGTTTATTGTGAATAAGCTCGTGACCTATATCTGCACGATTTGTGCTGCTGCCATGTGATTGGCTGATTGGATAATTGCATGAATGAGGAGGTGTACAGGTATTCCTAATAAAGTGTGTGTAATCTATGTATATTGATTGTTTAAATGATTGTTTTATTATTGGTGTGTGATTTTAATTCCTTTTTTCCCCCTTCTTTCAGCTGCTCATTTGGGGTCGCTACAGCAGATCACTCATCTACATATGTTGATTCTGGCATAAGTTTTTACGCCAAATGCCCATCCTGATGCAAGCCTCCCTATTTCAGGGCTTGGGACTGGCACTGAGAGTGCACAGGCTCGTGCATCCCTCCAGTGTCCCTGACCAGGAATCAAACCTGGGCGGTGAGAGTGCCGCATGCTAGCCACTAGTCCACCAGGGAACCATTTTACTTCCCGTATCAGTATATATATATATATATATATATATATATATATATATATATATATATATATAAATATAATGTATATATTGTGTGTGTTATAAAAACATACATTAGTACTAAAATAATAAATACTGAAATTAAAAATTATAATTGTTTTAAATCCTCTATTTAGTAAATTATAACTCAATGTAGAACATACAAATTAGATGCTGAAAGAAAATGCAATTTTTTTATCTCCTCCAATTGTTCTGTGCTCTCATGCACTGTATGCATCTGTGTGTATGGCGTCATATAGATTTTTTTGTGCGTATATAACACAAAGTATTGATCAGTTCTCCTTTGACAAGGGCAATGTTCCCAAACCATCTGCTGTCATGATGGAGCAATGTTGTCTTTATTTCCCAAAATTCAATTTAAACCTGGAGAAGAAAAAAAACATCTTAAAATATTCAGGCAATAAACGGATAGAATTTGATGAGATTGTAGGATATGATATTATTTTACTCCAGAAGAAAACTTTGCAACCATGATTCCTGACACCTGCTGTATAGGGAACAGCGTATATACAGCACAGTTCTTTGAAAGATGAAAATTGATTCTTTTGATGTCGGAGGTATTGACACGCGTTCGTTTAAGAAGAAAGAACGATGATTCATTCCCGAGGCTGGAAAATAATTTGCTGCAACACAAGCATGCACCAAAATAACGGACATTGAGCTCATTCTTTGTTTTATACTCTTGAGCAAAATACATATTTCAAAAGATTTTAAATTTGCATTTAGATTGAAAGAAATTCAGCAGGACACTCAGATGCTTGAGTTGCAGGAGCCCCACTTGACTCCTGGGATTTGACTTTGATTTTGCGATAAAGTAGCAAAACATTCACACAAAGAGAAAGCTAGAGGAAAGAAACTCATTAATGTGGACATTATTAGTAAAGAAGGACAAACCATGTTACCTTAATTAATATATTTTTCTGCAATTTTTTCCATAGTTCCATTAGCATGTGCTAGCTGTGTATTGTTTTCTGTGTGTTTTTGTAGAAAATTGGATTCCAGGATGCAATGTTTCACAATACAAGCGTAATTTAATTGTTTTGGAATGGATACATTTCCCAGTATTTAATTTTTACCTTATGACACATTCACATGTTCACCATCTTTTCCCAGAAATATCCAGTCAATTCATTTGTCAGTTATCATCACTTGAAAATGGTTTGAACTCACAATTATTGACTGTGTCTATTCTAAAAGGGTCATAACGTTTGCTGGATGTGTTCAGCTATAAAGTTATGCACACACTCCATTACACCTGCAACATGTCTTTGTGACAGGCACACTCACCAGCATCCCCATTCTCCCAGGAGAGACCCGGTCATTTCATCATCCTCTTTTCCCCCAGCGGTCAACATTGACTGGTATTTCTCCTGTTTCAGAATGAATCTTCAATTTTCAGTGCGATTATTTGCATGTGAAGTTTGTGTGTCTTTATTGCATGGGTTATTAAATGTAGAAAATCTATTTTCTCTTTGATAGATTGAGATGAGGCGCATTGTTGTGATCCTTAAGACAGGTCAGCTAGCCACATTTCCTGACATGCCTCCAACAATACAATTTGATTAACTGATAATGTCATTTGGTAATGCCAAAGACCACACCTCAGACGTCAGTGTATTGCCATTGAATGAACAACAAACCAACAACAAACTATCCCATTTTATTTAGCAGGCCATGTCTACAATAACACAACAATCAACAGGCCACACATCCTCCAGATAACAATGCACTGTCATTAGATAACTAAATAGACAAATGTCTACAACCCATGATAATTGGATCACACACACCCACACCCCCTGACTACAATGCTATTAAATAACCAATACAACAGGCCACACCCCTCAATAACAATGCACTGTCATTAAATAGACAACTGACAATAGTCCATGATAATTGGATCATCTAGACAGCAGGTCATGCCCCCTGGCAATAATACTTTTGGGTTATCTAGACAGCAAGACACACCCCTTGGCAATTCTATTAAATCACCTATACAGCAGTCCATGCACAGTGACAAGAATGCCATTGGATCAACCGTGTAGCAGGCCACACCTCCTGAGTATAATGTTGTTTTACCATGATAATGCCATTTGAGGACAGCATGCTATGCCACGTGCCAACAATGCCATTGGAATACTGAATAGATAACAGAACACATGTCTGACACTGAATCATCCAGACATCAGTCAATGACCCCATGACACCAATGGCATTGTATAACATAGACAACAGGCCACGCCCCCGACAACAACTTAATTTGACCACCTAGACCAGGGGTCATCAAAGTTATTATAGTCGACCAAGCTAACTAGTTGAAATATACTGAAGCAGAGCACATAAACATATGAAAAATGGTCGTACTTCAGAGATTTTAGTTTTCTAAACATGAACCGGCTCAGCTTCTGTAGCAGATCACCTGTGCTTGCCAATCACATGCATTAATGTACATTGTTTAGCTACAGTAACTGGATCTTCACAAATTTTAGTTCAGATTTAGATGTTTGGTGACTTTAATTCTGACCAAAGTTAGTCCTTTCCTTCTGTTAGTATTTTGTCTTTTTATTGTGATTGGCATTTCCTCAAGAGATCCTTCCTGCCAGATATGCCTGTAATGCAGTTTATGCTCGTAATGTAGCTCCTGAAACTCTGTGCTGTTCCTTCCATGAACCTGACACATCTTCAGGGATTTACAAGATGTTCCTGTTTCTTAGCTCTCAATGTTGGGAAGCATTCTCCTGTAACAGTGATACATCTGAAGCTATTGATGGGAGGCAACACAAATGTGCTATAAGAAACATTGCCGTAAACTCATAGGTAAAAGACACAGAGAACTGGGTATGGAATAATGCAATTGCACGAGTTTGTTGTGTGGAACACAAGTTCTGTGGAAGTCCTAGTGTGTTTATGGCCCATTTGGCAGGAAATGACGATGAACGTTTGTGTTGTGGCAAGGCTGCGCAGACGCAGGTGCAGGAACAGCAGGGGAGAGATGGAGTACAGAAGAACGCTCAGCTAGCAAGCAGATCCCAGACCCATTTATCAAAGCTTGTGTAGAACAAGGTCTAATTCTGGATGTAAGAACACACAAGAATATTGGCATTTATCACATATGTGTACACAATGGACATTGATAAATCTCACACATTCTGAATTGCTTTGCTCGTACATGGCCACACTTAAATAATGGACCTCCCCCAGATCACCATATATGGTAAACAACATCCTTTTAAACAGCCTCGTAGACTGCTTGTTGTCTAAAGGAACTTCACAGGCAATGAAATGCATGAAGTAGAGCAAAAAAGGGTTTATTTGGCATTTTATGAATGAAGTAAACAAGAAATATAATAAACCAGCCATCTCCAATACATCTTGCTGAAGATGCTGTCCTACTCTGCATGATGAAAGAACTGTGTGTTCATTCAGAATGTTAACTCTGCATCACATGTCACCTGTACATACACAAATTTCTCAAAACTGGTAGCTTTTATAGCTACGTGTGTGATATTGCCCCAAAAATCTTTGGAAACCTCAGACGGTGTGAAAATCCCTCATTATTGTTGTCTTTTCCGCTGCCATATTTGGAAATGTAATGTATTGAGGCTGAAATATTTTGGTGGCATCCTTAATAAATATAATTGTTAAGATGTTAACTGATGTTAATTATACATTAATCTAATGTTAGCTAAGTTGAACATATATTGATAGATTTTATTTCATATAGTGAACTTTCCATTTGTTGTAACAGAAATCGAGGACATCCGACGAGTCCTGCGAGTCCCGAGAGCATATGAGATGCGGGGTAGGGGGCGGGGCTTACAGACAGTGTCACTTAATAATATCGGAGTGTTCAAAACAGCTGCATGAATCATTCCAGTTTTTTCCATTTTTATTGGGGAAAAATACCACTCTTTGGTGTATATTTGAGTAATAACTTTTACTAGCGTACTCTAATGTTACATCGTGGAGCTTCTACGTAATTTAATATCATCTGAGTTAATGTCACTGGCTATCATGGCAGTGTAATATCATGTAGAGATGAGCATATTGGGAAACTTGAATTTTTTACAACAATCATTCCCTTGGTTTATCAGTATCAGAGAAAAACTAACAAAGGTGAAAAAGGGAAGGAAATCCACCAGGCTTCCATCTTTCAATCAAAATGGCTTTTTGCAATGCATGCCAGCAAGAGGGCACAATTAAACGCTATCAAAGAGAGAGCTCTGGAGAAACAGAGGGAAGCAATCTATTCATGTTAATGAACGATCTTCTTCATTAGCTGGAGGTTCTGACATGGGACAGCTCAGGATGGGGCGTGACTCGTCTTCTCTGAATGCTGATGACTGGAGCACGTTCATTCTGTCAGCCATATTAAAACCCATGGAGTCTGCTTTCAGAGGGAGGATCTGATGCAATTGTCTGGCTGTCAACACAGGCTTTCAGGCAGATGAGTTAATGAGCGTTTCTTTTTCTGTGCTTTTTTTTTTTTTAAAGCTGGAGTTGACAGACAGGAAATTACTTGACACAAGTTTCACTTACTTTATTTACATACGTACAGGCTTAAAAACAGAAAATATGTGTCTGTGAGGATGGATTTATCCAGTAGTTATGAACCGTAACACATCACTGATGTACATATAATCCTTCTACTGTCCTTGTTGAAACCTTGGAGATGTCACATGAGAATTTAATGTTAGTTACTTGTGGACTGGTACTGAAAACACAGGTAGTACAAGCTTTAAATGCGCTCTTCATTAAAATGTGAGTTGCCCTTTAGAGATAGCTATCAGAATAATATTTGATGTTTTATTGGTCCAAAGTGTTACCAAAATGCCATTTCCTTCCACACATATTTTCATGTTATATGGACAGATACAATCTCTAGCAAAATCTCTTGTTATGGAAAATGCCACAAGACATATTTATGAGTCATTTATGAAAAGGTTGGAGAAATAACAATGAAAACAGAGCCACAGCTGATTATGTAAGGAATAAAAATACTTGACGGAGTGTTGTTATGGGAAAAGAATCAGTGACAGGTTGATGTGAGGTGGCCCGATGTGAAGCCGAGTTACTGTTACTACCCTGTAGTTGATTATTTTCTAATAACGGCATGTCCTGTGGGGTTTTATTCCTCTTAAACTACAGCAATTTGCCAGTGATTAATGTTAGAAGTTCCTGTTGTCATCAGCCTCTCTTTTTCTCTCTCTTGAAGTTAATAAAACAAAAGAAATATAAGCTCTGACTGTTACAATGCCCTGACACTGGAGACTCCTTCCACAATGGTGAGTAAACATCTCTTTTACAGCTGTGTAAATTTTTGCTACAGAAACGATAACATATTTATTATGAACTTTCCAGCTTAATAAGCGCTGCTTTCATGGCGATTCGATTTCACATCCTGTGCTTCTGTTTGTTATGCCATGTGCTTTTGTTTCTATTCTAGTCCTGTCCCCTGTCCTGTTATTGCTGCGTTACCTGATTGTGTCCGTGTGTTCAGTGTTGAACCCTTAATTAGTTTATCTGTGTATATCCTGTCAGAGTCTTACCGTGCATTTATTGTGTTACATCCAAGCCTTAGTTTCACATGTTCCTTGGTTCCTTTGTTCCTCATATTACTTCCTGGTTTTGATCCTCGCTCATGTTTTCATTGTTGATCAAGGATTATCTTGGTGAAATATTGTCTGCTCATGTTTTGACCCCTGCTATAATGCAAAAGGCATCCTCACTTGTGTCCTGCCTCATTTACTAACAACACATTACAGTATCAATACAAACTATAGTTACTATAGAAACTGTCATGAACGAGCGCATTAATATAAACCTGTGATTTGCTTGCAGCCGGAGCTACTGTCAGAGCTGCTGCTATAGAAAATTAATTAACAATTAATTTTCTGACCAATCAGAATCAAGCACTGTGATATATATAGAGTGCTAGCTCTTCTTTGTATGAAAATAAGTGAATATTGCTGATGTAACAGTTAAAAGTTGGCATTTTTGTTACTTTGGTGATTTCTTTTTGATTTCTTTTCCGACTCATTTATATAAGTCCACTTTGGTTAAAGTTTACAAGAAACCAGCAGAAGGGATGGGCCTGAATGTAAATGCCTAAAATCTCGGCTTGGTTATGCTTGGAAAACATTGCAATCCACCAGCGAATAGCAGCAGAGTGAAGTATGGGGGGGGGCAGTTACTTAAACTCACGTTAGCCAAGACAGACATATATACCCACCCAGCTGTGTTTCTTAACAGCGTGTCTCAGCTCAGCCATCAATCTTTATATTATACTGTACCTTTCACAACATTTCCACGGCTTTGTTTTTCTTTGTATCTTACAAGACGTAACTGCTCCTTTACTCACTCCTTTACTCTCAACTCTCTCTTCTTTTTAAGTACCCTCAAGTGCACTTACAAGCACACTATTAATAAGATTATACAATTGTGGCGGTTACAAATCACAGGCTATACTATAGCAGCAAGCTTGAATTTAATGTCATGCACTTGTTCATCTATATTTTTTTTTTTTGACGTTTTGAAGTTACAAATCAGCCAGTGCAGTGCATCCAGAGTTGCTCCTGGTTTGAATCTCCTCTGAAATATTTTCAAGTTATATTTTTGGATAATTAATATCATAAACAGTGCAGCTTATTATATATACTTTTTATATACATCATTATAGCATAACTATTGTCCAAATCAATGTCAGATAACATGGTTTGAGCTATAATGATGTTCGCAAAAGGTCAACAGAGTCATCATATTTACGATTCTATCTATTGATAGACCTCAAATGAGCAAATGAATGTATCCATTAGTTTGCGTAATCACATTTTATTGGCTTTCCGCTGGTGAGAAACAGAATTAACTAATCAGAATCATGCATTTTTCCAGTTTCTGTTTGAAAACCAGCTCACTCCTCTCTGAGATCAGGGATGTTGAGGTGCTGGGTGATAAAACACCACAAGTTTACTGCAGGAAGAGAAAAAGAACTGTAGCTCTGGTTTTATAAGATGCCATTTTCCCCCTGTTACTAACACATTATTTTAATCACGTTCAGTAAAACCATCATAAAGATATTTTAGGGCAACGTTAATAATATGGCAAGATGGAGCAGTCGCAAAACGACTTAGTTTCTGTTATCACTTACTATGTTACAGCAGCTATAAACAGTTGTTCCCTCACCAGACCTTCTTTTTTTCTCTCACTTTAGGTTAATAAGACAAAAACTGGAAATGTCCTTCATCTTAAAGACCTGACCATGGTGGAAAACCTAAATTTACAACTATACAGCTTGCTGTTACAGAGCACTGACATTGGAGACTCCTTCCATTAATGCTAAATAAACTTCTCCTCACGGAAAAGTCCATGTCAGTGATTACACCATATATGTTATATGTTACACCATATAAGTTGATACTATAGAAATGATAACATATTCGATCTAGAACATTAACACAAGCCTGTGATTTGTCTTGCAGCCAGAGCTACTGTCAGAGCTTCTGTTATATAAAATTAATCAACACTTTCTGTTCAATAATTCTTCTTGTCAAAGTAGTCTCAAATTCTTCAATGAAGTGGGATCAGAGCTGGATCATAACATAACCCTCGTTATGAAAGGAATATCTTCTGGAAACTTCTATTACGGCATTTTAGAACTTCCTTTAGTGCATTCAAAAGGCACTTGTTAATTCCTGATTTTTGACAGCGGAAGGCAAACACATGACACACTCACTGTTCTACTGCTCGAGATGTTAAAGTTATGACAAAAATGTTGCTAGGCAACTGGAAAATAAAATCGATGAGCATAAGCTAGGTAACGACTCAGGCAAATGATTAGCTAGCTACTCTTGAGCCTTTAGGTCTTTAGTACAGACAAAATAAGGGCATAGATAGTAGAAACGAGATTTCCCTCAGATATGTTAGTAAATTATTTAAAAAATGCTACGTACATACGTAAAATTACACAGCAGCACAGCATCAAACAACAACCAAGTTACCATAGATCTTGCCTACGTTTTCGACTTCTAAAGTTGTGAGTGGCACAAAAATATGATCATGTTAATTCTGGTTGCCAAATTTGCCACATATTCATTGCACCAGAGCTGTACAGCAACCTAAACCTGACATCCTGAAAATGGAACAAGTTTTCACTACATTTGTTCTCGAATATAATGACAGAATAACACATCCTGCATGTGGAACAGCTGTCAGGCACCAGACCTTTTTTCCCCCTCAACAATATCTCAAACATTACTACTACATTCCTCATTACAGCTCCATCGACCTTCAATACACCCCCATCCCATCCTCCTTGCTGACGTGCAGCAAATTGATTAAAAAAATCTGTTCCTGTCTCTTGTGGACGATGTCCAATAGGGTTGTACCATCTTGTCTCTTTGGATCGATCAAACACTTATCTCTAGGTGCAATTATGACACATGACACTGGAGAAAAATGTATAGCGTCAATCCGGACGTATTTAGTTTGTGAGTCAAAGTATATATTTATCCATGAGAGACATGATGATATTAAAAAGAGAGATGTGAGCCACTGGCATTTAAATGGCTGGCCATCTTGATAATACGTCCTTATTAGGTCTCTAGGGACTTTGACTGACCGCGTGAACCTGTGTTGGAGGATGTGTGGGCGTTTTTTGAGACAGGAAAAGACAGCAAGAGAAAGAAAGGAGCAAAGAAAAATGTAGCAGGGATAAACAGAAAGAATGTGAGTGGAGAGAGAGAGAGAGAGAGAGAGAGAGAGAGAGCGAGAGAGAGAGTATGTGTCTGAATTACTAATAGACATTGAAAGACAATAGCATGCAGTCTTCCATGCATCAGCTTTGTTCATGTTTATGTCGCATGAGCAGAAAGCTTGTCTTCTCGTTCTCACTGCAATCCATCTGCACTGATACCCAGAATTACAATGAGCATGCGATTGAAAGTCTTCCAACTCCTCGATTTCTCTCTGTCTTCCTCACATCCCTTTTTTCCTTCTCCTCCTCCTTTCTTGACCTCTCCTGCTCATGCTTCGGCATTACTCTCCCTCTCTCTTCTCTTTCTTTTTGCTGCAATCCCTAGAGACACCCTTCAGCACGAAAGCAAAAAGGGCGAAAAAAAAAAAAAAGAGCCCCAAATCTCTGGTACTGTTCTCAGCTTAGCATAGTGCACACCAAAGGAAGAGGCTTTAAACCCGTTTACCGTAACAAGTAGGTTTCAAGAGCATAATGTGGCTTAAGGTGAGGGTTTGGCACGAATACAGATGCAAAAGAATTTCTTGGCAGCAGACACCGCGTTCTGTATTCGTCATCTTAAAATACGAACAAAAAATGAGGTATGAGGTCATGCCACTGGTGCAGAGCATGTGGCAGATGTATTCTTAGTACTATTGTAAGCATTGGTGCAGGAGGTAACCTGGTGAAGGGGTGTAGCTAGGCAGGCTACTGCCATCAAATCAGCTTCTCTTAGTGTCTTATTTTAGTAGTAATATAATTCACACCAGCCTGAGACATTCCACCTCCCTGCCAGCAGAGGTCTCCCTCCCCTGATTTCTAACTTGCCACTTCCAGGTGACGTTCTGCTTTGTAGAGTATTGATGAAATATTTTTGCAAGATGAAAAGAAGACTCATTCCCTTTTATGAAGACGACAGGAAAAGTTATATTCTAGGAAATTCTATTTAATTAAATTAATTTAATTTTTCTTATTGCTAATCTGGCATTACTATTTTGAGGTTAAACAAGCATTTTCCAATGAGCCATTTTTAAGAAAAATGACTTTGTTTCAGATATAATGAGCCAACTGATACCTGATCACCAAGAGAAGCAGGGGAGAAGGCAAGGGTTAAAGTGAGCCGGAGTGTTTCAGAACGGTGCCCTCAGTAACCGGAGAGAGTAAAGATGTGAGTATTCTGCTTATACCTGCAGTGTGATGGACATCAGGAACCAAAATTTTGGTCACTGGATCACAGAAACAGTATGGTCCAATTGGGTTTCACAGGAAAAATGTAAGAGACAATCTTCACGAAAAAAGTTTTATCTTTTATAGACGTCATTCAGTTTATTTTTCATAGTGTAAGCTGCGAAAATGGAAAGATGTCAATGTAAATTCTCAAAATCACTTCAAATCAAGTTGATTTTAACAGTGCTGGTAAGTTAACTGTCCATATGCAAAAATATCACCTTTAACTAAGATCTTACCATGTCCAAATTTGTTTATCAGATTACATATAAATGTAGCTAGCTTGTCGGCTTGGTTGGATTAGGTTAGCTAGCTAGGTAGTCCCTAGTGAGGAGGACAGGAACTGTACCACACTTCTTCCCATTGACTTGAATCTTGAAGCCATCTTGGACTACCCTATATACAGTACAATCTTTGTATAAGGCCAACACATGCATTGCCTCCAGCTGCCTCTGCTACGTGACAACCAGACAAACCTGGCCTATGTTGGACGAAATTAGCAAAATATATGTCGACATTATACCACTTGCTGTGGCCATTTCTTGTTTATACACTGAGATTCTAAATTGTTAAACAACTTCCTTTTTCTCGTCAGATGTTCACTTTTGTTAATTTGGAGTTCCACTGCTCAGCTACTCGATTAAGATGATATAAGGCATAAGAGGTATCCTGTATACATTGAAATACTACTGCTTTTGTCCCTGTACAGTGTGTGCCTGTCATTCAAAATTCATAATAATTCTAACAAGCGGGCGCTAATGAGCACATTTTTGTTTAATCTCTTACAAATGCAGTCGTACGAAAAGCGATGAGCGCTAACCCCTTCACCCTAGCCTTACACATTTATAACTTTTGTAAAGAAGTTGATGTGTCGTACGAAGAGGAAATAGTGATACAGTGACGCTAGATCTCGTTTACTGTTTGGCAGAGCGCAAAGATGCCAATTATAGTTGATACACATGGCACCTCAGAGTGAGTCATGCATGAATGTGTGTGTGTGCATGTGTGTGCGTGTGTGTGTGTGAGCAATCACTGCCTTCACATTTCCTCTTTCATTACAGCTAGCTCACTGTAGCAGCCTCCATCTCAGCAGAGGCTCACGTTATTGATTGGACCTGTGGCTGATTTCTTTGCATGACCTGTGTCCAGCTTTATGGATCATCTACACAGTCAGAAGGTGTATGTAGGTGAGAGAGGGCATTATATTTCCGCAGCCTGTTGCGTCCTACACTGTTCACCTGCATCTGACCCTCTTCATGTTCCACATTTCTTATTTAGTCAATAGCTGCATCTTAAATAACATTCTATACAAAAAAAAGGGTTCTACAGCTTGAACGTTGAACGTTGAGCCTTTGAACGTTCTATGTGGAGCCATACAATAGTGTGTCCCAATCAGAAGTTTCCAAGTGGAATCCTGTTAGGAGTCTGAGCTAAACTTTTTGAACCTAAATTGTGTAACAATCTTTTCAATTGCCAATCAAGTGAGAAATTAAACCACAGCGCCCCCTGGTGGCTCCGCCCCTTCTGCTGCGTAGAGAAAACTGCAATCACTGAGTGTCCAACACTTTTTTTTTTTTTTCAATTTTAATACATTATCTGGGTATTAATTGGACACTAATGCCCCTTATTTACTAAAGCTAAAAACATGTAAAACTCAATAACACATGCAAAAACCTTGCAACCTGATTTACTAACAGGATATTCAGAGGATCTTTCAAATAGCCAAAATACAATGGATTTTTATCCATGGTTCTGCAAAAGCCTTTGTTAAATATGTCAAGCACATACACTTACATCCATAGTTTATAAGCTTCAATTTCCAGGTGATTGCATCACCCTGGCCTGACTGCATCTGCAGCCCAGCACTACACCTCTCCGATCTGATCGGATTTAGAGATTGCATGTAGCAGAGATGGCAGGAAATTCAACTATTTCACCTATAAATCAATGGCCATCCTTCTGGGAGACAGTGAAGATCTGAAAGTTTGAAGTTTCACTAGTACGCACTGTTTAAAATTTTGCATTGTAAGAAAAATATGCAGAGTAGCTGCCACGAGTGAAGCTTAAACCATTTCTGCATGTGTAATAGAAATAAATGATCCATGTAGTACATTAATCATACACAGCATTAATGATAAAGCCAAATGTCAGCATGATTCACAGTTTCCTCGATACACACTGTCTTGTTCATCTCGTCATAGCCGAAAAGGCGTTCATCTGCACTGTTTTAGAAACCTGGAAATTTAATAAGCAGTGCTGGCAGGCGATCAAAACGAACAATCACTCATCTTCCTGTGAAATATAATGAAAGGAAAGCCAAATCATTTGACTGAAACCTTTCCACCAACAGAGGAGAAGGAGCTGAGATGCTATCAGCACTCGCTCTCGTTATTATCATAAGTAAGCCTAAAGACTCAGCAGCTCTTCCGAAAGCACTTCAACATCAATACAGGAACACCCTCAGCACTTTGCATGTGTGTGTGTGTGTGTGTGTGTGTGTGTATGTGTGTGTGTCTGCTCTTTTGCTGTGCTGATACCTGCTGAGGTGATGGATGACCCTTGTAGCTCAAGGTTACACATATTGCTCTATTATTACAGCTATTATCTTTTATTACTATTATTATGACAGATAATATAGAGTCATTATCCCTAAATAGACCTCGATCAGGACCCGGACATGGAGCAGAATCAAAGAAAACATTAGTTTAGCACTGGGCTACCTAGCAATGTACAGAACTGGACAGAAAGTTTACGCTAACAGACTAGCTGAATTAACGTTAAACTGAGGTATCATGAGAGTGAGGTAGTGGATGGTAGCTGTCTGTGAGGACCAAAGATCATAATAATTTTAAACTTTTCACCTCAGTCCCCATAAAGAAAGCCAGCTAATGTACCCTATGTTCACACTAGCAAGCGACAACCATTTTTTATGTACGTTTCTTTGGTTCCCCACTCACAACTTTAGCTCCTACCTGCAAAGAAAAACTCATTATATCTGGTCATATACAACCTTTCATTAAATGTGTATAGAGACATTATGAAGAAAAATAAAGCTCAGAAAGAAGTGGCAGAGATCGTTGGTGCCTCTGGTGAGTGTATGTAGCTAGTGCAGTTAGCTTGCTTTGCTAATCTGCCAACAAAGCCTAACATGTAAATCAAACTTAAATACATTTTAAACAAATACATTTCATGCGATGTCTATAAACCATATACTGATTTGAAGGCTATACATTTTGGCTACTACTGTTTCTCATCGTAACAAAAAAAAAATGCTGGCCATTGCACACACACACACACACACACACACACACACAAATGACAATCTAGCGGTCACTACACACCCACAACAGACAAACAAAGACTAACGCCTGATAGCGTGAACATAGGAATGAACTGCACCACCATCTTGAATAGAGAAAGAAAACTATTATTTTCAGTGAAAGAGCACTGATTTTTCAAAATGCCTTTGGAGAAGAAACAAGAAGTAAACATCCACATTACACAAAGGGATCACAGAAGCATAAGTTTGGTGTGGTTTGAATGAAAGATCTGGCTAACAGCAAGTGTACCTTTCCTGGTTGCTATGCCTGCTAATCGGAAGACTCCTGGCATGATTATGGATTTGTGTAATAGTTTAATCTGTACACTAAGACTCCGTGCTGTAAGACTCAACCATAAACTTTGGTTTATAATAGTAACGTGGGGTTATTAAGAGGTAATAGAATTTTTTTTGGCCCTATGATTAAGTATCGTAGCCAGACGTTATTGATTATTTTAACTACTGTTAGTATGAAGTACATTTAAAATCATCAGTAGCATTAAAATACTTGTCACATGTTTAGACAGCTACAGTCACAGCTTTCCTCTCACTTTCCAGTTTTCAACAGTGCAGGTGTATTTACTGTTGGATTACCTGCAAGAAATGTGTGACAGATATAACAACAAAAATTTGTGAAAAATCAGTTGAATACAAAGCGAGATACAGACCTAAATTTGTCCACAGACTTGAATTGGCTGACAATCAAATCTGGCTCCAGTTGATGTACCACATTTGATAGCAACCGCATCTAATATACCATCTGCTCTTTCCCTGTATCTATTTGTGTGTCGTTCTCTTTGTATAACTATCTTGCATTTTTTTGGTCCAGTGTTTAGAAACTTTAATGGAGGACTTGTAGAAGTATTTGCTTGGATTATATTCTGCTTCACTCCTGAGTCCTTTCCGATAAAAGCCCCATCACTAAATAAATAGATGTAACCAAACAGAACTCTAAAACACAGCTTTTTATCCAACTGGACGTAGTTTTAAACCCTAAAGGAATGCTTAAAGGAAGCAGCAGAGACACGAGATGTCTGTGAAATGTCTCTTTTTTTTTTTTTTTTTTTACATAACTCATAAATCTACAGCCAAATAAATAAATAAATGAATAAATCTAGCTCTAGCTATGAAGCCATTTTTGCTTTGGATCATGTGTCATGATGCATTTCCCAGTAAACATTTTCACTAAAGCTTCTTAATTTACATTCAACTAAAGCGCACTTGTTCCACTTTACACATGTTACATGTGGACTCGGTTTCCTGTGTAATTGTTCAAGACTTCTCAATTAAAAGCAATAAATGACCGAGCTCCAGTGGCTCCAGATTTATAGTGTTAAAAAATGACCACAAAACAAACTCTGACTGCACAACAAAAGTTCGGGAAATGAAACCTTTTGCACTATGGCCTCTATTAAGTAGTACTGACAGACTATGAATTGTTATATTATTAATCAGTTAATTAATGAATTATTAAACAATTCAGCAAATTGGCTTTCACTATACAATAACATCACATTGTAACATTTATAAAATATTAAGAAAACATTAATAAATGATGTTTTCATAATTTATTAATTATTATAATCTGTTTACAAACCATTAGAATGCTATCGGTAAGTAAGTAGTAACCCATATTATTATATATTATTATAGTAACCCAGAATTATAAATATGGAGCTTTTTTTCACCACCCAGTTGTTTATTTAACATTTAAGGAAGGAGTCTCCAGTGTCAGCACTATGCAACAGTCATTAGGTTTTCTGCCATGGAAAAGTCTTCAGAACAGTGGAGTTCTTCCAAGTTTTCCAGGAACATGACTAGCTATGGATTTTTTATTATTATTATTATTATTATTATTATTATTATTAACTTCAAGAGAGAAAAAAAGAGAGGATGGTGAGTGTATTTAACATTTATGGAAGGAGTCTTCAGTGTCAGGGCTTTGTATCAGACAGAGGTAAAACTGTAAGTTTAAGTTTTCTGACACAGGAAAGTCAAAAACCAGAACAACCGTTTATAGCTGCTATAACATAAGCGATAACAGGAACTGGAAGACTCTTTGTCCTGAATGTTGGAAAACTGAAAGTTACAGCTTTATCTCTGACTGCTGCAAAGCACTGGCACTGGAGACTCCTTCCACAAATGTTAAATAAACAGCCCTTTATAGAAGCCTTCACTATGTCAACAGTTACACATTTCTTAATCTTTTCATATAGAGCGTCCACCATACAAGTCCCTGTGAACGTTGTTACTGTAGAAACGATAAGGCGTTAGAGCCAGATCTACTGTCAGAGCTGCTTTTATGGAAAATTAATCATCATCTTTTGAGCAATCAAAATCGAGAACTCAAAGATATTATTAGATGACGTTATTATAAAGCTGCGTTATTTTATTAAGCCTAAAATAACAATGCTGATTCGTCCATTTGCCTGAGGAAAAGAATATATTTATATAAATGCATTTGGCAAAGGCTCAGCTTACAAGTGAGCACACTGCTGAGCAGTTGAAGGTTAAAGGTCATGCTCAAGGGTCTAGCAGGGGCCATCTGATAAGCCTGGGATTTGAACTCACAAGTCATGTGTGCAGGACCTTAACATTGAGTTAGCATTGCTTTCATTATAGTCATGGAAAGCCTCAATAACTAACACACACACACACACACACAGAGGACAGAAGATCAAAGGACAATCAACACAAGATGAAAATGAACACTCGAAATAATCATAATTTACACACTAATTAGTTTCCCTTTTCCACTTAGAATGCCTGAACAGCTAAACACAGGAACAAGTAGTGCAATAAATCACTTTTATATGCCTACTCTCATATTCTCTGTTTTGCTATGACATTAAAGTTCAGTGATTGATGCTGAACCATACAGCAACACTTTTATAGCTCACTGTCATAAATTAAAAAGGCCTGGTTTTATTCTAATAAAAAAAAAAAAACAAGTGTAGACAGCATTTGGGAGACAGAGGAGCTGTTCTGAGTTGCTTTTCTGCTCACCACGGTCATAAAGAGTGGTTATATGAGTTACTGTAGCATATTCAGCGTTTCCGCCCACAGGTCTGTCACTCACTGGATGTTTTTCGTTTATCTGCACGAGCCACAGCTCAATGTACAGCTGAATCACTGTCTGTCTTCAAACGAAGACTAAATACCCAGCTCTTCACTAAACACTCAAGCATTGACGCAAACAATATTTTGACTTGCACACCCTCGACTTTGTACCCTGTTTTTGTTTTTTGCTGTACTAACTCTCACACTAACTCCTCTCTTACACTGCTTTTGCTTTATGGTTGCTTATGTGATAGTGTGAGAATATTTTTCAGTAGCGGCTATAAAGAACTTCTGTAAGATGCTCTGCAGAAGGAAGTCTGCCAAATGCTGTAAATGTAAATGAAAACCAAATGGCACTTCATTTTGCTGTACAGTTGGTAGGTGATAAATAAGGAATAAAACACTAGGAGGCATCACTGACACAAAGCAGCGTTCACCCTGAAGTTGGTTTCCTATTACAGTACATTCTGAAGTGTTTTATTCCACTTATAGCATAGCAACTTGACAAGAATTACAATTTTTATTTATTATTGAGCAACATGTTACGTTTGTCGAACATCCACGAAACTAAAGAAAGTATTAAGTTACTTAGTTACTTCCTGTTATTACTCACTTATAGCAGATATAAACAGTCATTCCCTCACCAGACTCTGTTTTTTCTCTCTCTTGAACTCAGTAAGGCAAAAAACTCAGCTTGTCATGTTACTGAGAAACCGCAAAGTGCAGTGACTTGAACACTTTCCCCTGGTGGAAAACCTCTGACAGTGATAAAGCCTCCTCGTAAATAAATGTCTCCTCGTAGAAAACTTCACCATATCAACAATTATAGATTTTTCTTTTTTAAATATCTACACATTTTTTTAATTCATTTATTATTAGACCTAGATTATATGGAACATCTTATTAGAATGCATTAACATAAAATTGTGATTTGAATTACAGCCAGATCTATTGTCAAAGATGCTGTTATACAAAATTCACCTTCTGACCAATCAGATTCGAGAACTCAACAACGTTGTGGTGTAAATTAACTGTGACACATTTCTGATCCTGATAATCCTCTATATTATGAAAAAATATTTTCAAATCAGTTTCAGCTAGCGGAAAATCGGAGGAAATTGCAGTTTTTAAAAAAAAATCTAGCACTTTCCGGGACTTTATATTGAACCCTCACATTGCTGCTGCAATGTTTTTAATGCTGTCCTCTTTATAAATATGAAATTGTAGATTTCAGATACTGTGATTTACTGAAGATATCCTGAAGTCATATGGTTACTATACCATAAGTCATACCATGAATGTATCATACCTTTCAACTCTAATGTATGACACATGTAGTGTGACTGATCACTCTGTGTTCTTGATTTGTGGTGCTTACAGCCACAAGTCCTCTCTGTCTCTCTCCACCAGAAAGATAGACGCTCATCAGCATTATTTAAGACACGAACAAAAGCGTGAATTCGCTCATAGCTGAAATTTAACATTACGTGTGGTTCAACAGTTTGAACTCGGATTGGCTGATACCATCAATGCCGTGAGCATTGTGCTAAAATGATGGGTTGCTTGGTTAGCTTAGTTAGATCGTCCTTCCCACCGTGAAGAATAACACTGCACCGACGGCACTGTTTAGGCCAAATGTGTGTGTCGAGATAAACCCGGATTAATGCAAAAACACAGCTAAGGCATTTTTAACTTCTAGAGGTCAGTGCATGCTGGTTCAGATGAACGCACTGGAGTAGTATGCTAGCTTTATAGCTTTATATATATTGTTAAATATTATTATATTTTACTTTGTTTTTTACTGTGTTTTTTATAATGCTCTGCATTCGGAGAAAATGAAGTACACCATGCAGTGCAGTACATCATCAAGTTCTGTGCTGGAGTGTGTTTGTTACACTAGCTTAGATTATTCGCCCTTCCTCCAGTATTAAATAGCTCTTTTGTTTTTGTTTGTATTTACCCGCCAAACACCCTACTGGGACCCCGCCACGACCTCTTGTTACTAGGATACCAAACAGAGGGGCAGTGTACCACAGTGAGGATCTATAACTCATTCAGGGGTAATGGAGAAATATATTAATGAATTGTGCACTTTATGTCACTGCTCCCTACACACTAAAGATCCTATAGGGGTTTGCAGTAATAAATAATCATTATAGTAATAACCATGGAAAAAAGTAAATAATAAAGATACCTGCTTCATTTTAAATGTAAGAACTTGGAAACACTTTCTGTGAAGTTGGTATTCATCAATTAAAGCTATTCCTAGTTTATTTGTAATTATGGTACTTTTAAAAAAGAAACTGTAATAACAAGTCATATACTAAATGTAAAGAAATCATTTATTCCTTGAAAACGTATAAACATGTAACATGAGTGTCACTATTCACTGTCTGAATTACTCATTCTCATACATCTCACAATTTCATATAATATCATATGACTCACAAAGGAAGAGCATTCGCTCTGTTGTCTGAAGTTTGAATCCTGAAATTGCCACAGCCATCCATGGCGAGGAGTCTAGAGAGCAAAATTGGCCTTACTCTCTGGATGGCAGAGGTATACTCTCTCTCCCCTAGGTGACACTAGCCAATCAGATCATGCATGCAGAAGAGGGCAGATAGAGCTTCCTTCTGAGTGTGTTACATTGCCCGTGACAAAGCGGTTTGAAAAGATGTGGTTGGCTAGCTTCACATGTCTTGGAGGAAGCATGTGGTAACCTTCACCCTTCCTGGTTGGTAGCTGTCATATATTGCCAGGTGACCAAATTGGTAAAAAAAAAATTTAAAAAAAAATGTGAGAAAAAAAATCATATGACTCAGTTTGAGAAAGCACCAGTGTTTTATTCCTTACATATTCATAGATTTTTCTAATTGTTGTACTCCCCTTTTCTCGTTGTCACACAAAAAATATATTTGTACTAGCTGTCAGAATTTCTGATAGAACTTTTTTTTTTCAAATCTATCTTCTATTTCTCACTGAAGAGCAGCTTCCTTTAATCCATAAAACAAGCTGGGCTTCATCCACCCTCACATGCTACACATAAGCGGATATTTGTCAGGACGTGAAGAAGCATGAAGAGAAAAGCTAACGGAGAATTTTCCCACTGACCCATGCTAAGCCTCTTCTGAACGTTCCCTCATGAACGAAATGACTCTTCACCTGTGAGGCGTTATGGGACGGCGCTCTCTGATCCTGCCGTGACTGTTCATGAACAGAGCGAATCCTCGCCAATTCCTCTCACCCGTCAAAGCGCACCGGGTGAGAAATGGATCCAGTTTATTTCGGAGCTTGTAATATCTTCAGGGGTAAGTGCTCCCTGGAGGGGTAAGAGTGTTATATTAAAACTGTCCATCGTCAGGATGGTCACGTCTACAGCTCCTTCATACCGCCTCCAGGCAAAGAAACTGTGGAGAGCGAAGGAGGGATTGAGAGAGAAAGAAAAGTGTCTGCAGGACAGTCAGATGTATCCATCACCATCAGTACGAAAAGCGAACTAGACAAGATAAACACAATAAAGGATTAAAGTCTAATAACTGACATGAGCATCAAATCTTGAGTTGGATTTCTGGGCTGTAAAGCAAAATATTTTCCCAGTCCAACAGGAACACAACAAAAAACAGTGAACTAAAAATCACAGAATGAAAAGCGGTGTTGGTTTGAACACAACCATTGGAATGACAGCAAAGTGTTCATTTTCATAACAGTAGGCTTTTGTTAAGCTTGTTTAGTCTAGAAACCAGAAAATGAGAGATGTGTAGTATAAAACGTCTATCCTTATTGGAAAAATCTGCTTGTTTCTTGGCATGTGTCCAAGAAACATTTAACTGTTAACAAATGTGTGGTGACCTGGGGATCTTTGCAGGAAGACACCAAAGCAAGGTCAGAAAATAGTCAAAATACAAACATTTCCACATTGATTTGGTAAAATATATTTATGTTTTCTTAAAGTAGATGCAGATGTCAAAGTATATTATGAGCAGAAAAACTCTGTTTTTTCTGATTTCTTGTTATTTCAGGCTGTTTTCTCGAGTCTCGAGTCTTCAGAATGTATTTTTGATAGACTTCAAAGCACTTTTGTAAGTCGCTCTGGATAAGGGCATCTGCCAAATGCCATAAATGTAATGGCTTTGAAGGTGGCCTCAAAACAGGCACAACAAAAAAACTGAATATTAAAGAATATAAGTTGAACAATAATTAAAGAATAATACGCCATAAGAGTAATTCTTTTCCAGATCCTTTAAAACCTCTTTATTTCAACAACATCAAATTCCTAAAGCCATGCATTTGCTCATTAGTCATCAGCAGCTACATATAAGCTTTACATGTCTGTATGCATGCTACAGAATCTTCCAGAACACTGTAGCGAGTCATTGCTTACATTACAAGCTTTTGCAGCGTGTTATTGTTTTTGGGCAATTTTCCAATTGAGCAAGACACTAGATGTGATTCTCATCCATTACTCCTGCAGCTGCCCCAAAAATGTCATCCCAGTGCTATCCTCTTTCCCCAGGGCCAGCCTTCCTCCAGTTTCTCGCCTCAACTTTATTTCTTTTTTACTGTTCTGTACTTCACCCACATTTGGTGTGGATTCCTGGTCTTCAGTATAACAACGATGTTGCATTCAATCACTATGTCAGCCTTTACCTGGATTATTAATCATATACACTTCATATCATGTTCACATTTTGCATATCAGTGCATTATATCTCTGGGGATTAACCATGGCTCTGCTGTTAAATTGCTGTAGGCTACTTATATTGGGTGCTACACTACACTATTTTAACCCGTTGTCATGTTGACAATTTTTTTTTTGGATATGCAACAAACAACCTGCCCCAGATTTGTGATTAAACGCATGTCCTAGACACGACTGTTGTTAAGAGTGAGCAGTGTGCTTGAAATGGTCAGCAATTAATCTTGTGGGAACGCAGGTATGACATTTACTAAGAACAGTGACGAGCAACAGTAAATGAGAGCGCAAGACAAAACTGTCTGGGGAACGAGACGGCACTAAGAAGAATAACAACATTCGGTTGTGCCCTGAAATTGCACGTGGCATGGCGTGAACAATATCTGATTAAATGTGAAAAATAAAACTGAATGTAATACATGTGAAAAGTTAACCTTTAGAAAGAAATTAATCACATGAGGAAAAGTAAAAATAGTCATCAAGTAAATACTGGTATTCTGGTAAGAAAATCCTTGAAGTAATTACATACAGTAAATATAAAATAATTTTACACATCTACAATCTACATAGCTAATCCGAAAAAGTTCAATATTTGAAGAATGCATTTTGAATAATTATATTAACTAACCACATGAGCTATGCTGAAGTGAACACCACCTCCACTATCGACAGGTAATGTTAACTAGCTAGCTAACATTGCCAAATGTTGTTGGGGTTTCTGTAACTTGCTAGGTTTGTTAACTAGCTAGCTACTGTACATTTTTCTAGCTACATAGTTAGCCTAGCAAACTGCCCATTGCACATTATCCTGAGTGTTACCTACAGGCTGTAGCAGCACTTAGAGGTCCGAAAAGTCAGGAACCAATGGGAATTGGTTACGTTGGGCAAACATGTCATTCCAAATATGTTGAGCAAAATGAGCAAAAACATGATACAGTGACATGTATCATGTTACTACATACAGTAGTTTTACTTTCGTTGGTTCCAGATTTTTCAGACACCTTGTAAGAAAATTGTTACCAAAAATCGTGAGTTTAATCCAGAGATTTTCTACCATAAAACATCAATGATCTGGCTAGCTAGTCTAGCTCACTCAGCTAGCTTATGGCTTACCTGTACATGTTTCCACAGGTTGAAATGTTGAGCTGTGAAATGTCGATATCTCCACGGGTTTTGGCTCACATTATTTGCAGATTGCAGACAGAGAATGCTGTTTGTTTTTGAAGCATTTAAAACTGAACTTTACTTTACTTGTACATCACATTGGATAAAAATAAAAATAGCTTCCAGTTAAGTAAATGTAAAACACAAATTTATCACAAACTTCAACAACTTGAACAACAACAGAACACTTGGCTAGTTTAGACGAGATGAATGAACATACTGTATGTGTGTGTTAGTGGATGCGCTGTCAAGCATCAGCTGCTGAAATATTGATTACACAGCCGTTCTCTGCAGTTTGTGTTTTTTCCCCTGCACACTCGGTCTGTACGGAGTGACATTCTGCTAGAAGTTAATACCACTCACGATTGCCAAGATGTAAGCCTCTGCTCCCTTCTCATTATTCAACTCAAACTGGTCTCTCTGTGTTACTCTTACACACACTTTCTCGAACTCTTTCTCCTTTCATTAACTGCCCCAGCCTCACATCTCGTGGCTGTCAGTAGGGCCACATTTGCACGCTGTGTAATTCCTGTGGGTTGTGCAGCCCGGGGAGTGCAAGGAGGCAGGAGCTTTCCTCCAGCTCTGCTGCTAATCAGGTTTCCGTGCCTTAAACTCCGCAGGATTCAGACCAATTTGTCTTGCACAGCTTGAGATCATTGTTTCGATCCGCTCGCTGGGGAATGAATCAACCTTGCCTGAGGTTTCCTTCTTTTTTTTTAACATTTAAAAGGTCCAAATACCAACTAGTTAAGGTGTTTTGCGGTAGCGTTTGTGTTGCATTCAACTCACTGCAATTGTTATAATGAGCAAGGATGACTGGCTTGTCTCTGTATATTGCTGAGCCACCAATTTACAAGCTTCTCTCACACCGAGTAGTTTTTTTATTTTGCTGCAGTTCTTGTGCATGTGTCTGTGTATGTGTGTGTGTGTGTGTGTGTGCGGGTGGGTGCTGTGCATGCAGCCATAACCTCTTGCTACATGTCCTCAGGCTGCAGTCATAATCAGTCGAAGCCCTCAGTCTCTGTGAACGTATGCCAATCATGTCTCTATAAGAAAGAAGGGGGTGGATATACTTTCTCTCATTTATTCACAATTACTCTGCATTAGCCATGCTACATGTATCATAATCACCAAACTGTCACAATAATGGTTCTTGAGTGCGTGTCTTTGATAGCATTAATTGGCCATCTGTTGAATATAGAGTTCAGATTATGGCTAAGATGAGAAGACAAAAATACTCCCATAAATCACAATAATGACACTTTTGATGTGTAATCAATAGTAATAGCTAATGATCATGCGATAACCAGGAGAAAGGAGCTGTGGCGTTTTCCTGTAATACCTCCATTATGTCTTGTAATAGACAATTATTGTTAGACTTGACTAAAGAGACCATTTTGCAGGTACTTCTACAATATAGAATTGAATAATACAGTATGTTCTAAAAATATACTGAAATCTATCCTTATACAGCAGCGCCATTAAATTCTCTGTTCTGATTGGTCAGAAGGTGTTGAGTAATTTTCCGTAACAGCATCTCTGACAGTAGTTCCTGCTGTTACAGGAACGAACTTGTTTTGTGAACATTAGATGTAATTATAATAGGAAAATAATCCACTTCAGGTTGGTAACAGTAATCCCAATCTGTTGTTGATTATCTTCCTATAACAGTGTTCCCCTAAAGGGTTTCCAATTTGATTCAAACGGAATAAGCACTGTTTATGTGAAAGCATCCGTAATCTTGTTTGTTTGGTCCATATTTAGACCTTAAGAACCAGTGTTTTGAGGATACCTTCGGATTATGTGTACCTTAGGGAACAAGAATGTACTGGTACAGTACCTTTTTTCTTATATAATGAACTTCATCATTCTGTGGACTGGCAACATCGATGCATTTTTCTCTCACATTAACTGATTAGTACAAAGAGGCTGGGGTGGTATGATGGTTAATAACTTTTAATAATTAAATTCATATCCATCTCGAGTGATTCGATCACAATTGGACAGCCGAAACATACAGCCATTTACAGCTGCCATTTTGCATGCATCTCCAGTGACCATGGATTTCATCCCTCATTTTCTCTGGAGGAAGAGTGTCGTGCACATTTATTACACCAGTCTTCTGCTGCATTTGTTTTCAAGCAGAAATGTCCAGCGAATTCTATCTCATGTACCTGTACATGCTTTTCAAATGCTTCGATTGCATGGTCTGCTAACAAAACTTATAAATGAATGAGAGATGAGAGATGAATGAAACTAAAAAAAAAAAAAAACTGCTTTCATCTCTGCTGTTATCGCATCACCTTTATCCATTAGCCTAGCGGTGGAGGACTCTGCCATTCAGCAGTATTTTCAAACAGTCTTGCAATGATCTCGTATTTTCCACCTAGACCAATGACTCAGTCAATTAGGAGGCCCTTTGTCGCTGTCTGGGACACATCGAGACGCTTTTGTGTTCACACTACAAATAGTATGTGTTCATATCCATCCTGGACCACCTCTGAAGATGGTTTGAGTGATCGAGTCACAATGCGTCTTCAATACACACTGGCCCGCGTTCACACCTTTACTCAGCACTGTCCACTTACGATCAGATCACCCAGGATGCCAGGATCTTAATGCCAGGTGTGAACAGGACCTATGTACCTCAGGGCCAAGTCATGGACATAAATTGAGTAACTTGAGCCCAGGACTTAATATGTTGTGGAATGTCATACTTCCTACATGGCCTCCAGTTAATTATTTGGTGTAAAAGGGTGAAAAAGTTTTTGAGAATTTGCTTTGAGAATCATGCCTTAACAATGGCAATGACTCCAGTGTGTCGTTATTCCAAGACTGAAGTGTAATATTATCAGTCTTCTCCACGCTTAGGTTTCTGTGACCACAATGGGTTAACTCAACTGATTTGTCTGTCGCAGTCATTTGTAACATACAGTAGTTTCCACAAGTGTAATTATTTTGTGATCAACAAATGCATAGATCTTGAGAAATGTAAATTGTGGCATCATTATATTCATTTAAAAATAGCCACCACGTCACTTTAACATGCTCCATAGCTTGGTTTGAGGATAAACAATTACGTAAACAATACTCATACTAATCTCTTACTTGAAATATTTCTATATATCTGAGCTGGCTTTGCCCTTTTGGTAGCAATTATCCATTTTTCTTTTCCTTCCTCAGGGTCCAGTAGCATTTATGGGTATAAAGTCATATGTCATTTCCACACAGATTTCCTTCGCTAAACAGATGAACCTTTCGTGCTTGGTGTTAGTTCACCATTTTATCTTGACATTGTCCATACTGATAGCCATTGATTCAAGTTCAAATGGTACTCTCTCAATTAGCTTCCAATAGGTTTCAGTGCCACCCAGGCATTTAGGAAATTGGGCCATGGTTAATTCCTAACATTCACCATTAATGAATTAAATCCAGTTAATGGGCCTTCACATAATGTACAATAAGGCTTAGAGAAAGGGTGATACGGGATGCCTGCGATTCCCCTCCCTCATTATCTTCAAACCAAAGTGCAAAACCTCATCTATAACGTAGTAAAGATTTTATCACTCGCATATCAATCTGACAACATTTAGCTCTGCCCCATGTGCCTCGTCTGACAAATTCACTCATCTGCAATAAGATGTGTATGAGAAGCACATTTGAGTTTATCAGCTCAAAAATATGAGACGGAAAAATGAAATCAGAGGGTATGAAAGTCTCATTTAATCCTGAGAATCAGTCTGCATTATGTGGAAAAAATACCATCAGTATGTGGGTCTTGGCTTCCTCTGAGACAAAATTACAGCCAGATAATTCCATGACCCTACAGCAACGTCTGACAAAAAAGCAAGAAGATTGCAGTAGACAAGAGCTGACCAAAGGACAGAAATTCAGTAAGAATCCTGCACACATATGTGCTTTTCACACACACGTCAGATGTCACATTCATTACTGAGCCTAGACCAGTAACACACATTCATACTTGTAATGCTGTACTACTGAAAGACCAAATGTTCTCCTGAGCACACAGGGTTCTTCCACAGGTCTGGAATTTAAAGGGCAGTCATTTCCAAACAATTACAGAAAACACTTTGGAAAAAGTCTGAAGAATGGTGCATTAAGTAAGAAATACATCTTGGTGTCATACTGTTATAGGAAAATATTATTACAGCTATAAACAGTCGCTCCCTCACCAGCTTCTCTTCTTCACATTTTAGAACAAATGCATTAATATAAACCTGAGATTTGCCTTATAGCTGGAACTACTCTCAGGGCTGCTGATATAGAAAATTAATCCACACCTTCCTTACCAGTCAGAATCGAGAATTCATCAATGCTGTGCTATAACTGTACAAACTGTACCTCTGTGTGTAGTCAGAAATAGGATGATGAATAACATACGACAAACTGATGCCTCTTTGTGGCCCCTGATTTGAAACCTTTGAGGATGAATTCCTTCCACAGGATTTAATCATAATTGTGTCATTTATGAGTGAATGTAGCATAACCAGACAGAAGACGCAGCTGATAAAAATACTCAAGGACTACGCAGGATTTGTTATATGTTATAACTGTGAATGTCGTAAGGTTGAAACATTAAAGAGAAAGGTTTGCTGATAATGTCCTGAGTTTTGAAGTTAAAACATCATAACTTGATCCTCATGCTTTAAAACCAGAATTGGCATCAGGCTTGGTCCCTATAAAAAAAAAAATGAACACACACACACACACACACACACAATCACACACTGCCTTATGGGCTTAAGTCAAACCAGTTACGGTCCCTGTCACAACACGTTCAGATAAAGCGTCACATGACTTGTTTAAGACGCTTTTTAAAAAATGACTTATGAAGAACTAGGGGTGTGTTTATACAGTGTGTGTGTTTGTGTGTGTGTGTGTGTTTATTTTTGTGAATTGTTAGGACCGAAATGTCCTATGTAGGCAAACCTGAAAAACATTATGGGTACCCTATCTTGTCAGGACCAGCAAAATAGTCCTGACAACATAAATTGCTTTTTATATAAGCTAGGTGTGTCATTTTTCAAAACTAAAAGAGAAAAAAATTCTTTGTGGTTACTGAGGATAAGATTAGGGCTACATTTAGGGTTAGGTGCTGAAAATTCTTATTACATATAGATAGTTACATACATAAAATATGTACATTACATACTGTATATGTAACCTTAAGTCCCCAAATGTCACAAAAACAACCATTTGGCTGGTTCCCACTATTACAGCTTTTATTTAAAAAACTAAAAGAACCGAAAGATTTCCTTTTGGTTACCGAGGTTAAGGTTAGGGTTAGATTTAGGTGTAGCATACCATTAATTAGCTGCAATAATTATTATGTCCTCACAAGGAAGGTCCTCACAAGGCAAGTCAAACATGTGTGTGTGTTTTATATCTCTCCCTCAATAGCACTTTCTCTCTTTAGTCACACACTTGTTAAACTAAAGCCGTGCCACAGCATGGGTCTCCCCTCTCTTCGCTAGCGCACAGCGAGATGAGTGGAGCTAATGCATCTAAAACAATAGTGGATCATTTCCTCCAATTTCCAGCTGATCCCGCAGCTGAGTATCTCTCTTCTAAGCTTTGCTATTTCCCAGTGTGATCCACAACATACTTTAAACAGGGACACTTATGGAATTGGAGAGCGGTGCTTACTGAGAGGACCTATTGAATTGAAAAGTGTGAAAACATACTTCAAAATCAGGATTCAATGATAACTTTTTCACACTGGTGTCAGTATGGTTTGCTAAGAGCTGGTTGGACTGAAGATAAATTTCGCTGGCTTGGTGATTGGATATTATCCTATATTATCCTACAATAGTTGCAGAGATGTTTTCCAAAAGTCTTTCAAATTGGGCTGTGTCTGAAAATATTACACGCACTGCGTAGACGAGGCTGGAGGCTCCAAACACTCGGCGGAAGAACTTTTTTTTTTCTCACATCACATTTTTCATGCATTTGGTAATTCCTAGTCAGAAGGTGTTGGTTCATGCTGGGTCTCTTACACACATACAGACACAAGACACAAAAGAGTTCAGGAGCAAAATGACCTCAATGTGTAACGATGTGCAAATAATATAATCTCTCTTTTTTGTCTGGCTGTCTAAAGACACCCTGATCCTGTCCTATCACTCAAATTTTAACAAGTTTTTCTTTTCACACATCATAAGAACCATAATTATACCACATAAATATTCAATTCTGATTGGTGTTGATTAATTTTCTATAACCGCAGCTCTGACATTAGTTACGACTTTACAGGCACATGTATATTAATGTGCCCATATGTTATTGTTCCTATAGTAACAGCTCATTCACATGAATTTGAATGGTGGCCACTCCATATAATCTAAGCCTAATAATAAACAGATTAAAAACATGTTATTTAAAAATCAGCAGAGAAAATGTCTTATCATTAATATGAAGTTTTCTGTAAGGAGATGTTTATTAAACATTTAAGGAAGGAGTCTCCAGTGTAAGCACTTTGCACAGAGGAGATTCCGTTGTTTCGGCAACATGACGTGCCAAGAGAAAAAAGAGAGGCGCTAACAGGAAGTTATAACAGGATCTAACTTGTTTCATGGACATTCCACAACAATAAACGTAATAGTAAAACTGTAAAAAGTAAAAAGTATGACATGCTCTTTTCTAATTATTAAAAATGTAAAAGTCGGTAAATTGTAAATTGGGACATGCCGCTATTGGAAAATAATCAACTTCAGGGTAGTAACAGTAACTGTGTTACATCACACAACTCCATTATTGATTAGTTTCTGATAACAGCACACCCTTGAGTGTTTTATTCCATACTTACTGCACACGAGAAACACATTCATGGTCTAATATCACGGAAATTTGGTAATTCATTCCTAATAGATTTTTAACACTCCATGAATATTTGAATGCAGTAAATAAAAATAATGAGTACATTTATTTTATACTATTTTCCCACTCTTGCATCAGCCCGAACATACATTTTAAACCATTTTTTTAAAAACATGACCATTTTAAAATGTCCATCCAGAGCAATAATGTGTATCTCAGAGTTGAATGAGAGGTTCTTGTTATATTGGTATAGTCAATTTTCTCCTTCATGTCAATGTCTGTTATGCAGCCCTGCAGCTTAAGCAGCCTAGTCATGATGGATGAGGGGGAGGGAAGCTATGGAAGATTGCTTTGAATCCCAGTGAGGATCAAACCATCTGAACTATCGGCGCTATAGTGGGGAGTGTTAGCGCTTAGTGGAAATGTCAAAGGTGATGCAGCTTGGGGCAGAAATGAAACAAACCTCAATCTCTCTAACAGCATTACACTCATAATCATCTCTACACTCATGTCAGTTCGTAAAGAAGCTACTGAGAATAGAGACGCTGCAATCAGCTGAATTTACACATCTCTGTTGGATATACCTATAGGATATTAAAAAAAAATAATGAAAGTAAACACCAGGGATATGGCTGTTTGATGTTATTGCATAATAGGGAAATCTGAAATTAAGGTATTAGCTTAGCTAACCTTAGCTATTTGTTTGATATACAAGTATTATAATTGCACTCAATTGCACTCAATATAACAACAAAAACAAATTCATAAGTCAGTATTTCATACCCTATACGGTGCACCTATAGGTCGGGGATACTGAAGTGAATCAAGAGATAGGAAGCTGAAATACAACAATGTCATATGCGTGACAATCAAATGTGAAATTTGTTGCATGTAATCACCTTATTTAGAAAATCCACTAAAAGGAGATATATGCACACGTTCAGTTTGCAAGGAATTGTGGGTGCTAACAGATGCTTAGCTGTAGGCTAGGTATTTAGGGATGGCAACTCAGGCATACTTATAACAACCATGTGCACAGGAATATTACGCATATAAACATCATATTCAGAATATGGCTGCAACTCGAATATAGACCTTAAACGGAATTTGATGTGCATGTAAAGGTAGCCAATGATTGCTAACGATCATATGTGTGATTTCTGGCTCTGGCAGTTCCTCAACCTCAGCTACATCATCAAGTTCATAACTGGTCTCAACTATAGATGTGGACAAGACTGGTTTTCATCCTGCTCACACAGTAAATATTTAAGTTTGTACCTGCCTGCGAAATTTTCTAACAAATTTAGTTTGTTCTATTTCCAAAAATATAAACAAACTAGTAGTCTAAGGGTGAATGAATGCTGTAATCGCATAGCTTGGTCTTTCTTTGTCCCGTGAGCTTCATATCTTACCTCTTCGTCTTGCATGCATGAAAGTAAGAACCTCCCGCTTGTGCGACTTTTATTATATCTGGTTAGAACACATGATCTTTTCATTCTGAATAATGTATTCATATGCAGTTACTCTACTTTTAGGTCATGAGTTCAATTCCCAGTACTGCCAAGCTCTTAACTCTCTTTGCTCCATGGGTAATGTATCATGGCTGACTTCCTACCAAGCTAGGATATGCAAAAAAAAAAAAAAGAATTTCACTGTACTATACTTGTATATGTGACAAATAAAGGCTTTCTTTTTCTCCTTTTAGTTCCTTGTCCAAAGACATTTTCAGGGAAAAAGATGATAGCGTGACTGTATTTCACATGTGCCTTGCCAATCACTGCTGATATCAGTCCAAATGAAGATCAAATCTAGGAGGTGTTACACTGTGTAATCACCTGACATGACGATCACCGATCTACAGTCTGGTCTAGAAAGAAATTAAGCTGCGTTCGACTCCAAGTCCCAACCTTAAACCAGGAAAAGCCAATGAAAACATCTCCTCAACTTGAAATTCCTACTCTTGAGCTCAACATAGTCTTCTCAACTATGAGTTCCTTCCCAGTTTACAGAGTGACATCAAATCAACATGGCCGATCACAGCACCAGAAGTGAACAATGTAGCACTTCTTACCTTTAAATTAGTTATGCTGTAAATATAAGTATTTGCTTTAGATCAATCATCATACAGAAATGTCATACAGACATATTTGCTTGTTAAATCTATAACACTATAACACAGATTGCTGTTTGAGGAGGAAAATGTACATCTCTCATCACAGTTAGCTGGCTAGCAAACTTGTTGCTAACAAAAGGCGCACATGGAGGTGTCCATGTTTTTTTTTTCGGCTTTGTATACTGAATGCACCAAGATATTCAGTGTTTTTTTGTTTGTTTGTTTTTTATAAACTTTGGTGGCGCTGTTGTGCTCCGTTTCACAAAAATCCAAAATAATCCGCTGTAAATTTGTTAACAGCAAATAATCTGATGTAGATGTCAAAAGGGAAATGTTATATTAATGTTTTTTTATCTTATAACTATAAGAAAAGGGACTAGCCCTGCTAGCTCATGAAATAATCGCTCAGACCCTTCTGTTGTACATTAAAGTAATAAATTAGGAGAAGCTTTAAAATTGGATATGTAGTGTATTATATCTCATACCATTTTATCATGCACTTACAGTATATAGGAAGTGGGAAAGCATTTGAGATTCAGCCAGTGCATATATAGCTGTGATCCCCGCAGGAGAATATAAACCAGGGAAGCAACAGTGCATATCACGATTGAGCGAATCCAGAATAAAGCCCAGAGCCAGATGATGATGATGATGATGGATTTATGGCCAGGTTTTTTTTCGAGGCCCATTTCCTGAATGATTCCACTCATGAAACATTTAAAAGCTGCCTGATGCAAATGAAAGTTTGGCACGGTTCCAGCGATTGAAAGTTTATATTTATGCCTGTCAGTGTTTGTAAAAATCTGTGCTGTGAGTATTTTAAATGGTTCTGCGTTAAAGCTAAAAGCGAATATTTGCATGTTTCCATATTGTTCTTTGGAGGGAAGCCAAGCTATGACTAACTCGAGGGCTACGGCTAATGACTGAAAGAAAAAAAAACAATATTTGCATTTACTGAAGTGGTAAACACTGTAACGCTTCATTTTACAAATTGTCTTATTCTAGTAATGCATTACTACATGCTATTTATTATAATGAAATGTGTGTGGTGTGCATTTTGGATATGTCAGGGCTTGTATAGATTAAATCAACTCTAATCTGATGAGCCTGTTTGTGTTTAAGTTTTTTTGTCAGGTTAGATTTTTTGAATCCACAAAGTTCTTTTTAAGCTTTTTTTAATTCTTGGCTCATCCTCTCAGCATCGACATGCTGTCCTGTGCATTATGCTAATTTCCTGCAGCCGTGGCAGCCTCCCTGATCCTCATCGATGACAGGAAGTAACGCCTCGTACAACAGCCTCTGCGTTTTGATTAATTGTGGTGGTTTAGGGCTCGTGCCAACCGAATCACAGCAAGGATGCTTATAGTATAATAACTAGCAGCAGCCCTGATCTAAAGGTTAAATACCAATTTAGTAATAATACAGGGCCGAGGAGGGAAGGCTAAGAGAAGTGAAGTGAGCGAGGGAGTACAGCATGTAAGTGTAATGGGGCATGGGGTCTTATTTAGGACAATAAACTGGCAGCCCTAATGCACAGAGGACAGAAAATGGAAGATAAACACATATATCAGAGCCAAAATCTGTAGGCAATAAACCTGTTTTAAATCTTTGATTAATTTCATTTGAACTAAAGGTGTATATAGAAATCATTTAAAAGAAATAACTGGCCAGTAAAACCTTTGAAATTGTCAAAGGCACATTCTTTAAAGCTTCATACCACAGCGTTTATTGAATTCTCATATCTGATTGGTCAGAAGCTTGTTCTGATACGTTATTGTTTCCATAGTAACAACTCATTCACAGTATGACGGATGCTACGCCGGAATGCCGATGTTGATTACTTTCCTACAACAGCACACCCCTGAGTGTTTTATTCAAAGTTCCAGTTCCAAAGTTTAGGCAACTCCAAACTGCCACACCATATCATCATCAGTTTTTCACCTTTTGTGTCTCTTAATTTTTGGCAACCCTTGTATGAAATACAGCCTCCATCCCAAGCTTCATCTTTTCATCTCTCTCATCCCCTTCCCCCTGCAGCGCTATGAAGACGAGGGCATGAAGGACACAGACACAGATGGGCAGAGGAGCCCCAGGAGACATGACTCAGATCTTGAGGAGCTGCACAGGAATGTGTACGGGTCCCTGCAGCGCTGCATGTGTGTGTGTGTGTCTGTGTGTGTGTATGTGTGTGTATAGTGTGGTGTTTGCGAATGAGCTGATACATGCCTATCAAGGCCACTGAAGGGCTTCCCGGCTGTTGAATTATGAATGACTTTCCTTTTTGTTTCTCCATCCATCTTGCATTCTGCATTTTATTTTTTGTCTTACGGGGATTCGGATTTATCCGCAGATGAAAGTCAGACTTTAGCCCGGCCATGGCGAACAGAGGGGTAGGGGATTGCTTTAAGTTAGTCTCTCACGGGGAAGCAAAAGTGGCTGTGTAATGCCCAGTTTATGCTTCGTCAAAGTGCTTCTGCTGAAAGCCCGGAGCATTTATGAGAGGATGTTAGCTGTCCATCAAACAAGGAGATGGAGAAGTAAAAAGCAAGAAGTAACAGGTGAAAGAGACCAATTTGGTGTTGTCTGTTCAAACAAAATGCTGTCACTTTGACTAAGAGGAGGATCCCTGTGGCCTCAATTGAGGAAGATAAACAATTGTACCATATAATGGGAATTTTTTTGCATAACATATTACAGTTTCACAAATTTGAACGTTACATTTGTGAATTTTATTTATTTAAAACAGAACGCTCGTCTCTAACTTGTCCAAACACTTCAGTATATGCTGTAGAACAAATATCTTATTAGTACTTTATTAAATGGTCTCATATTTTTACCTTACCTGTTTCTCCATTATTATTTTTACTAACTACTGTTTCTAGCATTGTACATGAGCTTTAGGCCTGGTTTAGAGTCTCCTGAATGAGGCACGTCACGCTTCAGTGTCAGACACACTTCCTGGTTGCAAAAACATAGCAGGAGTCTATAGTGATTATTAAGAGAAAGCCAGACTTTGTTTTCTAAAACGTCACATTGTGCTGTTGGGTGTCTGAATCAGAAAAGTGTTTTGCAAGTGGCATTGTTCACATACTCGCCTGCGTAACCTGTGAAGTATTAAAAGTCATATCCACTAGAGGGCAGATCAGAGCGAGATGGAGTGAAAGGGGAAAAAGGCTGGTGCTGTAATAAAAGTGATAATCAGAACTAACTAATATTCACTAATGTCCCACAACATTAAAAGTAACTACAAATGGATAAAAAGTATGACATGTTATTCTTTAATTAATTAAAAAAAAACTGTAATGGTTGGCAAATTGCTGTGGTATAAGAGGAATAAAACACTTGCTCTTATTGGAAAATAATCAACTTCAGCATGATAATAGTGACTCCACTTCATCACACAACCACGTTGTTGATTATTTTCCTATAACAGCACACCCGTTGTGTTTTGTTTCAATTCAAAAGGCGCTTGAGTCGTTTCCTGCAGACTCACTGTGACAGAGCA
>CM040477.1:16221304-16235465 GCA_022758105.1 Pangasianodon gigas
AAAAAAAAAAAAAAAAAAAAAAAACAAGCTGGTAAATAAAAGCTGGAACAAAACACATTTGGCTGTAAAATGCAAGCTTACCCTTAAATTCATTCAAAGAGCTCGAAATGAGCTTTATAAATGCATAATTGGGAATAAAACACAATACAATACAATAAAGCTCCATTCATTTGGTTAAATGACAATTTACAGAAGCATTGTAACCTTTCGCTGAAGTGTGTGTGAGCCCCCGAGCACACTCAAAACAACAAAATTAGCGGAAATCGTGATGGCCGGCATGATATTTTCAAAGGTCATGGCGTATTTTGTTCGCCCAGTTGTTTTCATGGCTTCATCGATAAAAAGGTTGCACTTGTCAGCGATAACAAATCAGTGGACGGATCAGCAGGCGGCATGCCATTTGGCTTTCACTCAATCACCAACGTCGGGATGAAGTTCTGGTCAACGCGCTGCCTGATCCACACAGCAAATTATCCTCTGCGCAAACCAGCCAACATGGATTAGCAAAGCTCGGCTGTCAATCACGTCTGCGGATAAAATGTTCCAGAAAGTTCTCAGGAACAGTAGAATGGGAGGTAGTGAGAATGGACTGGGGCTTAATTGGCGATTATGAAAATTGAAACTCAAAGTTGCAAATTGCTTGTCATTTCCAAAAGGTTGGCACGGAATAATTTAGCCACTCGGAGCAAGAGCAAAATCCATTCATCCACCATTCCACTTTTCATCTGCGCTGTACATGGTGTTCTGTAGTCTCAACTGTGACACAAATGTCAACATGTAAGACGCCAAGTAACAAATAAAACACTTGGGGTGTGTGATTTTAGGAAAATAATCAACAACGGGCTTGTGTGATGCAGCCCGATGCCCAGTGGAGTTACTGTTATTTTCCAAAAAAAGCACATTACCAAGTCTTTTATTTACTACTTAGCATCTAAAATGTTGGCATTTGTGTCAAACATGACTCAGCAAGACGCTACAGAACACCACGTACAGTGCAAATGAAAATTTGTGACAGAGACGTGACTGCAATTTGTCAACACTTACAATTGTTTATTAAATGAATCTTTTATCCATTTGTACTATTTTACACATTTATACTTTTAAATGTTGTGGAAGGTCTGCGAAACTAGCTAGTTCCTGTTATAAACAGTCATTTCCTCACCACACTCTCTTTTTTCTGTCTCTCTCTTGATGTTAATTAGACAAACAGTGCAGTTTGTCATCTTACCAAGCAACTACAAAGTATAAAGTCCTTTGTCCTGAAGACAGAAACCTTAAAGTTACAGCTTTATCTCTGACAGTTACAAAGTGCTGATCCTGGAAACTGCTTCTATAAATGATAAATAAATGTCATCTTACAGAAAATTTCCATAATAACAATTACACACTTTTTTAAAAATCTGTTTATGTGGAGCGTCCACTATACAAGTTCCTGTGTAAGTTGTTACTACAGAAATGGCCAATCGCTAATTTACTAATAATACTTTTCCACCAAATTAACTGTGATTGTGATGTCTGGTAAGATTTGCACTCCTCTGCCTTGTCAAGATTCAAGTACTGGCACCAATGTTCCCTCTAATTTTTTTCTTGGTCAGCAAAACCCTTTTCTACGGGCATTTGAGCAGAAGTACCCCATGCCGATGCTTTACCCCTGCCTGGGTAGCATTAGCTGTCTAGGCTGGGAAGACAACTCTTGTCAGCACTGCTATCCTAACGAGATTTAACATGTAATTGTCAGACATGTTGAACGATTAACCTAGCATGGTAAGCTCACAGGCAGTGTAGCTAGCTAGTGTTAGTTGCGGTTGGGACTGAATTTGGGTGACAAGTGGGACTGTCTCTGTTCTGATGTGCATTCCTGTTTAAAAAAAAATAAGAAAAACACAATGCTGTTATAAGAGTCAACTGTACCTGTGGCTGGTCTGAACTGCACTTCAATCTGTCATCTGTCACTGACTCCAATTAACTAACTTTTTATACACATTTTTCTGTTGGGGTTCTGCACTTATTTTTTTCTGCATGGGAGCATCATCAGAAGTGTGCAACTAGGTAAGGGAAGAGTGCGTGGCAGCCTTGACTGTGTTTCGGTGTGTGCTATCAAGTGAAATTTTCTTACTTTTTATTTTCTCTAAAGGTTATAGATTAAAGTATTGGGTTGTGTGCTGCAATTAAACACACAAACTTGATGTGTCTTGTGCTCAATAGTTCATGCTGTGAGAGAGCCGCATGGTCGGGTTACACATATTTTAATTTTAAATGAGATATGTCTGGTTTTGAGTTGTATTTTCCTAATAGTGCCACATTTGTCGCCACTTGATAACCTCCAGAGCGCTTCCTACATTCATGGTGAGTATTATTTGATAAACAGACACACACTCGACCAGGAAACAGCTAGTCCTAGGTTCAGATTTCACCAAGCAGTGATGTGATGTTCAGTAAAAATGTGCTATAAATCTCTGTCTTATTGGTGAGTTATGGTAATGAGCAGTTCTGACCCCATATGTTGCAGACCTTCAGCGCCACATAACATCCATTAAAGAGATTGATGTGGCATGTGGCACATGTTGAACATGTTTGCAAATGCAGCTGACATTTGAACATGCGTCAATAATGCCATCAGTGATTCTTGAATATTATATGCCTCAGTCTGTCATAGCCTTTCTCCCACCTTTTGCACCAGCAAAGCATTTTTGTATGAGCTATGAGTTATGCGGATTCTCTATGCTGAGACAACTAATACAATCCAGAGTGACAAACATGCTCTCATTTTCCCATCTGTGTTTACTGATTTCTACTTTCTTATTAGCAGATGATTGAAAAACACCTCTGATAAACACCACTAACCATGACACTGTTTATTTGATGTGTTATAGTTATTTGGGAGTGTATTATACATGTAAAAGTTTGTGGAGGTGTGTGGAAGTACCCATGGGAATAAAACCTGTGACATCACAGTGTAAGGTTAGAGAAAAACAATCTGATACACATGTATGGTCATTAATGCATGTCTTTGCATGCCATGGATAATTAGTGATGGAATATTCCTGCTTATAATAGCTTTCCCGTCTATAATGATATGACCATAAGGATCTACTGTACCCACAGAGTAATTTCGAGTTTAATGTCCAGACTGGTTCAAGCTGACAGGAAGGCTACGGTAACTCAAATAACCACTCTGTACAACCGTGGTGAGCAGAAAAGCATCTCAGAACGCACAACATGACGAACTTTGAGGCAGATGCACTACAACTACTGAAGACCATACTGGGTTCCACGTGTATTGTGACACAATTTATCACAATATTATATCATCATAAAGTTTTATTTATGCTTTATATACTTGTAAGCAATATTTTTGATGCATCTCAGTGGCATGTAAATAACGTGTTTATAATGTGGCCTCAGTTTGCTTGCTGTTGGGGAAAAGATGTTGTCCTGCACTGAAATACCCGAAAACGATTCTGATTCGCTCTTCTCGGCTGCAGATGCTGGTTTTATGGACACTGTACACAAGCAGCCAGCAGAAACACACACGTCTCTGTCTCACTCTTACAGTACGGGAATCTGACTCGCCTTCTCTGGCCTGTCAATTAGTGTGAGTGAAAGTGTGTGTGTGAGTGTGTGTGTGTGAGTGTGTGAGTGTGTGTGTGTGTGTGTGTGTGTGTGTGGCTCAGGAGCGTTTGAGACAGTGCAGGCATTAGTTACATGGCAGATAGAAAACAAGCATTCTGGAGTCTAAATTTGGTAAATTTGCAATCCAGAAAGCAGGCTTGCAGAACGCCAGAAACCTCACACCCACACAAGAACAGTGATCATTATTTTACAGAGGATATTAAAGGAAATTAAAGGATATTAAAGTTTTGGCCAAATAAATTATTTAGACAGTTTTGCTTCCTATCACAAATGCAGTCAATCAGCCAAAACATGTTTATTGTCTTTAGTAGCAAATGAAGTCACACAATCTGCCCCAAAATTTTTTGTTAAATATTTTTTGCTGCAAATCAGATCCAGTTCTGTGTTGAAATCACACAGAGATCATTATCGCACTGATGTACTTCCTGTTTTCAAATCCGTTTCCCAAGATTCTCACTACTTCTACTTTAAAACTTTTCCACATTTTTCACTACTAAGAATTTCCACGCTCTACTTATTCTTCTCTATATTTATCAGCTGCTGGATTTTTCTTTCCTTTTTTCACTTTTTTCACTTTTTTCACGTTTAATTTCAAGAATAAGAATGTTTCTCTTTAAAGACAGCAAACCAAGACTATTCTGGTCCCAATCCTCCACCAGGAACCTAAAATAAATGTAAGTAAATGTAAGTAATCAATATTTCAGCCATTAACACTGGAGACTCCTTACAAAAAAAACTTGTCAACACCATATCAACAATTAGGCATTTTTGTTTGTTAAATAACAGCACATAAGTCCCTCTGCAATAGATTTGTTACTGTAGAAATGATAACGTATTAGAACGAGCACTTTAATCTAAACTTGTGATTTGCTGTGAGATCATCCATGATTTGACCAATCAGATTTAAGAATTCAACAGCACTGTGGTATAAATTAATATAATGTATAGGTTTTTTTAAAACACTATCACCTATACACTCCACTCTTTATCTTTCTTCGCTCTAGATGATATATTCTGGTAAAAAGCAGCTCTGAGGTTAATGTTTGGAGACCGCCATGCTATTTAAAACCTTCATGTGGCAGTACATTGTAGGCATGAGACAGAATTTTGTTGTCTTGAATATTGGGATATAAAATACTGGCGAGACGACATTTGCTTCTCTGATGTGTATTGCAATATTTCAGTTTAATATTCATTATGAGCTCTACCTCTTCTTATACACTAGTGGCAGCAGCAGAGGACGTAGCATACAGAGCACGAAGTTTGTATGTGGGAACCTAACTCCCTCGAAGCATGCTTACTTAATAGTCCAAAAAGTTAAGCTAATCAGAAAGAAGTCTTCTGGCTCATGTCAAACACAAGGCCAAGTGCCTCGCTTGATTTGGCCCGCATGAACCTGGAAAAAATAATACCGAAATAATCTGTAGTACACTACTGCTCAACATTTCACACTATCCAGAATTCACAGCAGATCTGTAGCTTAGCCATCAGAAGGTAATTACCATAAACCACCATATATACATGCACTCAGGTTTCTACTGTGATCACGACGTCTGTGTGCTGTGCTTGATGTAAGTCACACTCACGTCTAAAAACGATTCAGAAGCACGTTGTTGTGTTAGCAATGGAATAACTACAAACTAATTTCAGTAGTATAAGGAAATATATAAACAAAATCACAATTGTTTTTTCTCACCTGTAGCCTACAATTAAAATGGTAAGTGTGATGCGCTTATGCATTTCAGGTGTTTCTCAGACAGCAGTAGGAACGGTGATGACATGAATTTGTTATTTAGTCTAATCATTTAAGGCACAATTTAACATCAAACATGTTCTTTTCTTCCAATACGATGTATTGATATTGCAGTGGTTCAATTTGTAGTCATTCCAAAATAAATGTATTAAAATTGAATATGAAGCCTGTGGCTTTAGTGTATCGTCTCATGCCTAGTACATCCATTAATGTTGAATGTGTTTGTCCATGCATTTGAGTATATCAATAATTAATGAATAATAAAGGTCTGACTTGTTTTTCTCTTCTTCTCTCTCTCTCTGTAGTGCTGTGGTGTGTTGTGGAGAAGATTGGTGTTGACCCCAGAGGTTAGTGACCTGCATTATCACATCACGTCCCTCAGTGCTCATGCTGAAGATGTTTGCACCCAATTGACCTCCTCAAGATCAATAAGCAGTGACGGATAAAAACCTTTAGTCTATTAAAACACTTTTTTTTTTTTTTTTTTGATTGTCTGAATTAATGAGTGTCAGTGATGGCGTTTTTCTTTTTAATTATTGGCAAAAAAGTGCTTGAGGTAGATTATACAACACCATGTTCTACCCTTTGTAGTGAGCATATATAGTGAATAGGAAGCCATTTGAGATTCAGCCTACTCTAAAAAAAAAACACAGTAGATTTATGTGTGTACAAGTACACTTTCAAAAAAGGGGTTATTTAGGGGTTCATTGGATAAGCAAAGGTTCTTAGCTTCCTAAAAAGTGGTCCACTTTAGAATAGTTTAATGACAGGGAAAAGCTGTTGTAGGGTTTTACATACAACCTTTAAGGGTTTTCCCAGAGAGACAACCGAAGAAACCTTGGTGGATTCTTCCAGGGTAGTGTAAGAAATGTGAAATCAAGTTAAATATCAAGGACAAGAAAATATTGCTGTGGATAGATAAATAAGTAGTTTAAAAAAATACAATAAAATGATGGCATTGCCTTCTTGTGATTTTCTATGCTGAAGAAATGAAGAAAGCAACATTATTATTACCTTCCATGGAATAAGTCATATATATACAAAGTTTCTCTGTGGCTTATTGCTAATCAAATACTTTTGAATAATAAACTTTTTAAGTAATTTGAAATTAAATACATTTTAAAGGAATTTGCCAGCTCTAGTATGAGTTATTTTCACTCTCTCTCTCTCTATCTCTCTCTCTCTATGTTCTCTAAGTTCCTGGTTCTCTAGCCCATATGGAAATATAATAAAGGCAACTTCTTTGTTTCCTACTTTATGTAGTTGAAGAACTTCCCACTTTGTTGGACATCTTTTATAAGTGCATGCATTTTAACTGCACTCAATGGGGCATCGGTAGTAAAGCTGGCTTAATTTGATTTGTTCAGTGGCAGGGCCTGTTATGGAACTGAAGGATCAATTAGTATGACATGCATATTCATTTCTTTAATCTGCATATATACTGTACATCACTGTGGTGAAGGCATTAGTATTCACAGGAACGACTCACAACACACAGAGGAGTGGAGTTGTGCAGAATCATGTGGCTTCAGCGCTTAATGTAAATTAGCATGTAATCTGCTCCGGTGGGGTGTAATACACTGACATATTGACGCTCACGCACATCTTTAAGCGGACTCCGGCGCCTCGGTTCAGCGATATGGCTGCTCATAATGACTCTGTCAGTTAGCAAAGAGAAAACCCAGGACTATTACTCTGCATCGGAATCATTTAGTATTAAAAAACCGATTGTGGTAATGTGCTTGGAGGTGCCCTGAAGAGATGCATGTGCATTGAGAGAAGAAAAGATGTGAGCATTGGGAGAAGAAGAGCAAGAGAAAGAACAGTGTCTTGTCATTTGCTCCAGCTTCTCTCTCCAAAACACTGCATCCGGACTGCAAGCTGCATAAATATGAGCCTCATCACCATCTTTCCCTCTACACTGTTTTCTTCCCTCCTCGCTCTCTCTCTCTGTCTCTCTCTCGCTCTCTCTCACTGTCAACATGCTTAGTGTCCTGCCACTTCCTTATCTCCGGCCTCCATGTAGTGATGCCAACCGTGACAAACGCTGGAGCTTAAATTCCAGCTGGCCAAGCGCATCACCCACTCACCGTCTCTGAAAATACCTCCCACACACACATACATGATTCTCAGCTCTGTACAGGAGCACCAGTGCATCATGGATATCATGGGTGGCTAGATTACTGATCGCCAAGAGGAACTAAAGATCTGAAGGCCAGGCTGGAAATCCTGAGCCTCCACTGAGAAAGGCTAATTCTGTGACCCCTGTTGGTTGGGGGTTCGATTCCAAGGGCCCAGTGGAAAGTAGACGGTTTGGTTTGGAGGCTGTGCATTACGCTATTAAAGGTCCTAAAATTCCTACTTACACTCTTGCCCTGCTAAGAAGTGCAGAGAAGAATTAGCATGAGTCAAATTGATGTCATAGATACTTTTCTATTGGCTGAAAGAACCATGGACATTTCTAAATGCTCACATGTAGCTGTTTGTACTGTACCAGATTTACATAAGTTAATTTTTTATTTTCAATTATTAAAACATTTTACTAACATTCTGCATAGCCTGAGTTAAGTTTGCTCATAACTTTTTATAAGAGTATGTTAGCTAAATGTAGCAAACTCCTACTTTAGAAGACTATGGGCTGTATTCAGAGTGATTTAAGCATGCATAGTGAGAAAATGGGAGTGTGAGATTTACATAATACCAAAATTCAGACCTCAGATGTTAATACAGGCTTAAGTGCTATTCAGAAGTTACAGGTACATAAGAGCATTTTTCTTGCATGATATTGACTCCAGTGAAGAGCAGTATTAAGTCCAGTGCTGTTGTCTGGCGCTAGTTTTTGTATGTTTTTGGCTGTAAATACACTCAGAAAAACTATGGAAAGCTATTAGCCAACTAGTATTTGCTTCTTCAGTCTGCATTCAGGTTTAAAGGCAGGAGCTTATGTTCTAGAAGATATTGAAAATCCTTGTCCTGGCTACTTCTGCTCAAGAAAAATTTGGGAACCTCATGCAGGTGACGTACATATTCTGAATGGGTAGCCCAGAAAACTGACTTACGCAGCTGCGTAACCCGATTCTGATTAGAGGTAACGTGGAAATATTGATACAACTTTTGGACTCCAACTGTGAATATGGTCCTTTGCTGTAATGTCCAACCAAGCAACACTCGCGCATGCCAGCAGAGGGAGGCGTAGACCTCCTTCCGGTAATAGCATAGTCCCCATGAGAACTACATCTCCCATCTTGCAGTGCGGTCATTACTGCAACCGGCTGCACCTGGGGCTACCCTATTTAAGCAGGCAGAAGAACTACTCAGATGCTGAGTCTTTTGATAAGATGAGGCCGGTAAATGGTATATTTTCTGGCTCTGTAGTTGCAGAGCATGTTGTAGGGGGAAAAAAGAAAAGGAAAAGAATTTAGAATAAAAAAAACATATATATATATATATATATATATATATATATATATATATATATATATATATATGGTGGTGATTGGCTGGTGGATTGAGTAGCTGGCCATCTCACACTCCCCTTTTCTCTCTTAAGTTAAAATTCCTTTTCTATCCTATACCTCTTGTAGCTTAATCAGTGGAGTGCTTGCCTTTGCCCAGGAGGCTCCATGTTTGATTCCCATGGTTGAGCACTCTCTGTCTCTTGCTTTATTCTATCTGCTCTCCTAGTTCTCAGGCTTTCCAGCATTTCTGCCACACCTGCTCTTAATGCTTCCCTGTAGTTTAATGTGTTAGGGCTTTTGCTATTTCAATCCTGAGACCTGGATTCAATTCCCCACAAGCACAACTTTCATGTTGCACATTTTAACTGGCCAAACTGTGTTTTGTGGTTCCATTCTTTTGGGCTGGTCTGCGTGAGAGGGTTGCAAAGACACTCATTCTGATTACAGGCATCACACAACCCTGTTACACTTTGCTTAGTCTTGAGTTAGTACATCCGAGTTAATTTAGGAAAGTTAAATTGCATTTTACTAAGTTAGTGAAACCAGCCACAGTGATTGCCAACTGCACACAATGTCTTTCAGTGCCAGTCTTCAGTTCCTGTCTCGGTCATGGCTGGTTTTCAAAAAGCGACATGAAATGCAAATTTATGTGGCTGCAGTTTAAGGGTGTATCCTTGTGGATAATATGAAGGGAAAAAAAAAAAAAGGAAGTGGAGGGGTAGGATTAGTGCATTTCGTACACCCTGATTCCTACTACATGTAACAAAATGAGTTCCATTTAATGTGAAGTTTGTGTGCAATCAATTTGACTAATTACCAAGAACAATTACTGAGGACTAACAGCGTAGTATCACGCTCAGCATGAATTCTGCCCATGCACACCTAGCAGCATTTCTCCTAATGCCAAAATGAGCATATGAAACCATTCATAATGGCAATGACTCATCAGAGAGCATCCTCTCGCTTTCTCAGACACACACTGATGCACAAAAACAGTGTGTCTCCATGTTTTGGGACACTGATTAAAGCCCAAATCAGGCAGTGTGCCCTTTTTTTATTTTATCATCAGCATCTGCAGCAGAGGTGCGATGAACATTTGTGTCCTCGCAGTGCTGAACTGCGAGTTTGCACCTTTCCTATGCCTTGAGCAAAATACAATTAGAACTCCCACACTACTTTCTATTAGACACCCAAAGAATCTTCACCCTCTATGCTATTGATACATAAATAATAAACAAAGAACATCAAGCCTAACAATGTTTGTCCTGAAAGCGCTAAATAATTCACTCAGATGATCGTCTGAGTCGTTACTGCCACCCAGAGGTTGAGTGTGATGTTACAGTGTATAAAAGGAAGCAGTCAGTGCTGGTGATTGGCTGGAGCCTGGGGGAAATTGCACATGGGATTAGAGCAATGAAGCAGCGGATGCCCCTGTGGAACCAGGGGAGAGTGGCTCTTTGCTCTGGCATCTGTGGGGCACCAGATGGTCTCTGAAACAATGAGTAAGCGCGTCACAGCCGGAGAAGCCATGCGTGAGCTTTTATCAGCTTTATCAGCCTGTCGACACACACAGATCCCTCGGCACTACTGACTTGGTGACAATTGATTTTTTTTTTTTTTTTTTTTTTTTCCTGTCATCACAGATCGCTTCTACCCTCGTCCTCGCCCATGTTAGCGACATCACTCATGCACCCACACACACAAACCAACACATGCCTGTCTCCCCAAAACTCTGAACTGAGTTTTACTTCTTCGGTTTGAGTTTTTGACAAGGATAACCAAAAAGTGCATTTGTTCTTGCTTCTGCAAAAAGAAACAGCTTAAGTTTTTTTCTACAACCTGCTAGCTAGAACTGCAACTGCATGGGATCTCTGGCAAATCTATTTGTGCAGTAGAACTACAAACACTTAAGACAGTAAAATATTCTTCACAGTAAAAACAAAATTCTCCATTCTGATTGGTGTTGTAATTTTCTATAATAGCAGTGGCAGTAGTGCCAACTGCAAGTCAAATCCCCGGTTTAAATCACATTTAATACGCTCATTCTAATATTTTATTGTTTCTATAGTAACAACTCCTCCTTTACAGGGACTTGTATGGTGGGCTTGCATAAGGTTAAAAATAAAAACGTTATTTAACAAAGACAATGTATAATGAACTTTCCTTTAAGGAGAGTTTCATCATTTTTGGAAGGAGTCTCCATTGTCAGTGCTTTGTTTATTAACTTCAAGAGAAATAAAAGAGATGTCGATGAGGGAATGACTGTTTGTGGACATTTCATGACCTGTAAATATAATCGAATAAAAATTATGCCGTATTTAACTAATAAAAATAGTAAATGAAACACCGCTTGATGTCGGTCTGCATCACACCATCCTGTCCCTGATTATTTTCCTATAACAGCACACCCCCCCAAGTGTTTTATTCCTATTTAAACTGACTGATTCGAAGTGCAGCAGGAGCACGCACGGCTCAATCCCCTCAGCACAGCGCAGGTAGTTAGCAGGCTTCAGCCATGTCTGGCTGAAAGAAATATGAAGGAAAGTGTGGGTGGAATGGAGAAGGAGACACAACAAAGCAGTCTGGCTCACGACTCGATGATTCAACAGCAGATCACTGAAGGCTCATTCAGTCGAAAAATGGGAGTCGCATTACAGCATTATTCCAGCACAAAACCTAATGCAGCCTTTTGACTTCGGACACCACGAGGAGACATCCTGTAATATGGACCACTCAGGGCTTGATATCACGCTGCAGATGAAACCGAGTATAGAGTTCAGTGTACTGGTGTATTTTGGTGCATCCTTTGTGGCCATTCGCTCCTTCTTCTTTCTTTTCTCCTTCTTAGACCCATACTGAAGTTGGTCATTAACATGCGAGTGGTGCAGGGTAATGAAATGAAATGTGATGTGCCAATTTAATTTCAGCCAAAGATTGACTGTTAGATGATCTTCCCTTCAAAGGTCAAATATTAAATCAGGATTTTCTCTTTTGCCCTCAGCTCTTCACCCTCCTTTCCTCCCTTTCCTTTGATTGGCTGTCTCCATCCCCTCCTCAACCCTTCTCTCCTATTCCTAAATCTCATCCCAATTTAGGATCTGCACTATTTAAGGGTTTGACATTTCAGGACAGAGTAGCTGATAAACATAATGTGATTACGTTTTGTTGTGTGTTTGTAGCTCAGAGTTCGTGCCCTTGGTTTAAATAATCGGCAAAGACACACAAAGACGTAGGATTTGCATTCGTCAGATTAGAAGACAACCTTGTAGAACATGAGTTGTCTCTTAACAATAGCTCCAGGATAAGTAAGTAACGACATTTAAAAAAAAAAAAAAAAAACTCGGCCCTTTAACCCTGCTGTTTCCTCTGAGGGCTCGGGTCAGAAGCTGCTGGGAGGTGTTTGCAACTTGGGGTGTGTGTGTGTCACATTAGCAGCTCTGTGGCCTCTCAGAATAAAAAAAGAGCTATGCTAGAGCAAGGAAGGGCATAAAGAAAATATGCTCCATTCTTATGAACCATTATGTATGAAAATTTACAAATGAAAAGAAAATACAGAAGAAACAACTGTGTTTTGATCAGTGATACCCTGTTACGTACCAAAGCAGCAAAGCTGAGCCCATGAGCACTTTGGATAGGCTAATTTTGGATACATACCCAGTGGAAATGTTTGTAGAAAACCTGTCCATTGGCCTGCACATCCAGGGTGTGTTCCCGCCTCATGCCCAATGTTCCCAGGAGAGGCTCCAGATCCAATGACCAGGAAGTATCATAACTGTGTACAATAGAAAGCAGAACCAGGCAACGGATATTTATATGAGGAAAATACACACCCCAGAACCCAAATTCCTAATATTCTACTTCTTATACCATTTGACAAGTTGGAATATTTAGTAGGTTAGGTTGATTAATCACTGGAGGAAAATTGCATGAAGGGAACTCCGTTTGTCATATGGTGATGGTGTGGAGTGAAAATAAATCTTCAGCAAGAATGGGTGCTGCCTACCAACGCTGATGGGATTAAATCACACATTATACTCCAAGATGGCTGAAAATAGCAAATGATAAAAAAAAAAATATATATAATATATATATTCCAGTCCCTTTCCACAGGCTAATGATTGTCAAACAGAGCTCCCTTTTTTAAATTGCCCTCACTGATTTGATCATTCTGTCAACAAATCTGATCCTTGTGCCAATGAAGCCTTGTATTTTGAATTGTTTGCTCATCCAAATCATTAAACTGCAGCATTTTGACAGAAAACAGCAGCCTGATTTGACATTAATCCAACAGCAGAGAAGATAAGAGCAAGAGAAAGAACAGGGCAGGGACACATGAACGAGGATGAATCAGCCCAACAACACAGAAGGTCAAGAGAGCATCATGGCGCCAAAAGCGCTCTAATCAGCTGCAGAGCTGTCGTTCTGACAGCAGGAAGAGGAGCATTAATATTACAGGAGGATGATTCCCCCCCCACGTTGCCTACTGCTCTTTCTTTCCCTCTTTGGGTGCTGAAAGATGCATGTGTTATGAATACATTTAAAGCAGTGAGTAGGAGACAGACTTGAGTAGGAGACTTGATCAGAAGCCATTAGGAACCTGCAGTCACTAAAAAGAAGATAAGAGATAAAGATGAATAAGTGAGAGACTTTCAGTCATCGAACCAGGGAACGTTTTAGGATTGAACCAGGCATCCTGGAGTCGTGAGGCTGCAATGTTATCCACTACACCACCACCCTGCACACAAAGCAGCCTAAAAATTCATTAATAATACTTTTCAATCATTCATAATTCCTGTTCATACATCACCGTGACCTCAAATTAAATCTTTTATTGGATTACGATATTACCTAAAAAAGCATGCATTAACAGAATTAGCTTGTTAGCTAACCCATGACCTCATGCTAGTTTCAGATCCAGACCTAAATGCCACAGCTAAATGTTTATTTAATGGCTGGTAGATAAGTAATATGAGCTAACCCGACATGATTTCTGAGGTTTTTATTTTTATTAAATTATATTTATAAATGTTCATAGTGTTTAAATGCCAGCTAGCTAGGCAGCATAAGCTAACCTGACAGGACTTCTGAGGTATTTAAGTTATATTCGTAATTGTTCATAATGTTCATTTAAAGTGCCAGCTAAGTAACATGGGCTAACCTGAAATGTGTATTTACTATCAGCTAGCTAGATAACACAAGCTAACCAGACAGGATTTCTGAGAGGATTTTTAAAAATTATATTCATAAATGTCCATTTAAATGCTAGCTAGCTAGGTAACATGAGCTAACCAGACAGGATTTCTGAGGTATTTTTAAG
>CM040477.1:16235565-16275333 GCA_022758105.1 Pangasianodon gigas
TTTTTTTTTTTTTTTTTTTGCAACATATTCATAAATGACTGCTAGCTAGATAACTCCACTAATCTAACAACAATCTCTGCTCTCTAGAACAATTCATATAAATTTGAGCAAGGGAAGATGAGGTTGGATTTTGGTGAATTTCAAACAAACCTAACGCAGTTCAAAAGTAACTTTTCATCCAAATTGAATTGAATTTGCAAGCCATGTTGGGTAAACGCAGGTATTTCGGGGGGGGGCAAAACTCCTATTATATTATAGGAGGCAGAAAAGAATGCATAAATTCCCTCTGAATTCATGAGGACGGACTCTGGTTATTAAACTCACACTGCTGTCAGTCACTCAGAAATTCAGAACACATCATTCTCCAAGCAGCTGAAAGGATGTGATGGTTAGAAAATTGCAAAAGTGCCACTTCATGTGGTGAACATGGTAATGAACCACTGGAGAAAGAGAGACACTCCAACAGCTCCACAAAATGTTTAACATGATTTGGTAATTGTAATCGTCCTGCAATCGATTAAAGTCATGCTTCAGCAGCTCCAGTCTGGAAGATCAGAGTCCTGCTGATTTCAGTGCTATAACTTGCACAATAACATTACAATAATGAAAGAATTATTTCTTAAAGAGAGGTTGCTAAGACATTTAGAGTACTGGACACTTGCACTGCATTCTTATTTCAACCATAGCAAGGTTGAATTGTCAAATCAGAAGGTGAGAGGTCTTTGTATAACAGTACAGCTCAAACAGTAGTTCTGGATGTAACATGTGCAATTAGATTAATATTAAAATGCTTGCTCTAAATGTTATTATTTCTATAGTAACAGCTCATAAACAGGGCACTGTTGGCACTCCGCTTGCGCGTTGTGGCATATCAAACCCCCCCCCACCACCACAAACACCCCTTTATTTATCAGTGAGAAATATCCTTTATTGTGGATATCATGATGGCTTTTTATTAAACTTTAAACATTCTTTAAGATGATTCCAAACTGACTGGAAGCAGGTTGGGAAGCAATTTTCAACCCGTGTAGGAAAGAACAGAGTAGCAACACTACCACGGTTAAATATAGATCCAACATTTTATCCATTTTGATTGTAAATAAGGCTGTCAGAGCAATTTCAGGTTACAAACCCAAGTGTAATTGCTCTATAATTGCAACAGCCCCCAGTCCAAATAAAGTTCGGCCATTTCTTTTTAATTTACTTACATGGTTTGTAAATTAAAAACAAAAGTGGTGTGCCTCCCGCCATGGCCCATAATGGAAGAGTGTTGGCCTTTTCATTTAATATGAGCAGGGCCGAAGAACTCCCAAGCATATTGTTACTGTGGTCTGCAAAAGCACATCATTAACAATGATTAAACACAAGACAGAACAGCCGGCGTTTTAAAGTAAATTAAGAGCACTGAAGATTCGGAGGTGATTATGGATGGCCAATTTTCTGACTTTGCTAAGCGCCTAAGTTAATAACTTGGCTTTTTTGCACACTGCTCATTAAAAACATTTATAGTTCATGTTGTAAAATAAAATGAATTAGTGGTATTTTGCTATTTAGTGTATAATGTAGCATTAATTTACTTAAAATAAGCAGAAAAATATTTAATTGACTGACATTTTTAGTTGTAGAATTAGTTATAATATATAAATTTACACTTTAAACAGGCTGATCATTGTAACTCTGTGTAATTACATGTAGATGGTGGTATTAAATTGCTTTTTCATGCTAAAAAAGCAGCAGTTATGTTATTAATATTCATAACTTTCTTAATATGAACAGATTTAAGTGAACAATTTAAATCTGTTATAAAAACAGATCTGTTTACACTTTCCTCTTGACTACATGTAATTTCACTGTTGGTTATAGTATTTATCTTCCACAGGAATAATGCACATTTATTAGATGCATAAGTGATGATTATTATTAAGATTAAGTTGTGCAAAGAAACGATTTAATGCTGTCATGTTGCATTACAAGTGTAGATCATTATGGTTTAAAAGAATGAAAGTGTAATGCAACTTTGGACCTGGGAAACAAAATGGGGTTTGAACTTACATGCAATTTGGTGCTTGTGATTTCTTTGATTTATTTTTTGGGTCTCACATTTAGAGCTCAGGTTCAAATTCTTGCATTTAAAATTTAATAACATGCATTTAATAACATTATTCAACAAAAATTATACCAACTTTCATGAGGAGAGGATTTTGTTGTACACGTATATTGTATGTATAATGACTATAAAAGCTGTCTTTCTTCCTTTTTTTTCTTTTAAAAAAAAAACAGGATGTTAACATTCGTAGCTTGACTAATGAATGAATTCTTTCATGTACAATCCATATGAAATTGAACTCATTTGTTCCTACAAATTTTTAAATTAACAAGGTTTTACTAAATACCGAAAAAGCTCAAATCGAAAATGTAACATTTAGTAGAGAAATTGGATCGTAATTGTATTGTTGCATTATGTTTAAAAAAATAAATAAAAATAATGACTTTCCCCATTACATTTAGGTTTAAATTACTAAAGACAACAACCAATCAAGAAGTCTAGAACAGATTTAGCAAAATTAAAAATATCCAATTATACACCCTGTGCAGTATCAATAAACCTGATAAATGCCTTTTTTTTTTTTTAAATGCTCCCCTTATTTTCAGCAAACCATTTTAAAGGATCTTAAACCTGACCAATGACAAGAACTGTTTGCTCTCCTCAAGGAGACAGAAATTTAAAACATCTGTAGTGTTGCAAACAAGCAGCATGCAGCTTTGATAAATATTTAATTGTGAGCTTTGGGATCTTTATAATACAATTTAAACTTTCACCTTGACCAGGTATCAGGAAGCTTGTTGATCAAACCAGAGTGAGCGAGTTGGAGGAAGAAAAAAAAGCAAAATCCATCTGTAACGCTTCCTCTCAGGGTCGGTGCCACTGACGGGCTGACTACTGACTCCACCCACTTTCTGCCTCCTTATCACTCATCACTGTTACCTGACCTTAGAGTTGTCCTCTATTAGCCTGCTAGCCTGTGTATCGACCACTGTTGGTTTCAGTTTTTCTGAAATCAAGTTAAGTCTATGGCAGCACCTTTTTTCAACTTTTAGATTTGCTTTGTTTGCATGCAATATATTTATGAATAAATTTATTCTGATTGCAGATTCTGAATCAACTGTATCCATTTACCTTAAACTCTGCATATGCAAAGTGTGCTGTCACAATTGAGTGTGAATACTAGCTTAATAAAGAGAAACTTCCTGCCAGAGTGCAATAATAGCTCATGTTCATTCTGCATGTTAAGCTTTAACTGCATCATTCTGTGCAACAAGTCTTAAATGTTGTCCAACTAAATAATGTTACGTTGTTTTGCTTCAGGAAAATAATCAATGATGCAGTGGTGTGATGTGGCCTGACGTGAAGTTACTGTTAGCTCCCTGAAGATTATTTTCCTTAAACATTATTAATCATTTATTCCTCTTTATACTACAGGAATTTGTCAACAATTACATTTTTTTATTTAAAGAACACAGTACTTTTTCAGTTTATAGTTACTTTTAATGTTGTGGAATGCCGTCAAAAGTTAGTTCCATGTTCTCTTATTCCTGTTATAGCAGCTATAAACAGTCGTTCCCTCACCAGCCTCTCTTTTTTTCTCTCTCTCTTGAAGTTAAGACAACAAAGGAGTAAAAATGTGGGGAGTAAACAAAAAAATTACAATACATTTTCAATAAAGGTCTTTCTCAAATCTTTTATCTATTGTCCCTTGTAGAAATGGTTCTATATGGCTAACATTTTCACTACTGTTTAATTTTCTCTTCCATTTCTTTGACCACTTTCTGCTGAGAATTTTCAGTTTCTGAAATATTGGTGCATCCCTAATAGTAGGTAGACATATGGATACATAAATACATACCTGTAGATACATAGTTAATTAATGTTAACTAAGTACTTGCCTATTGTTAGCTAAGTCAACCATACATTGATGGATTTTATTTAATATTAATAAATCCAAAACCCATATTAATGAATTCACCATGTACTATAAGGGCATCACAGAAGTGCATCGTTCAAGCAGGAAAATCATGATGAGAAGAGAGGACTGGCCAAAATGTGTGCACTTGGCAGATCTTAAAATCCCAATTATCACATGTAAATGGCCAGTCAAATTATTATTATTTTTATTTTTTTGCAGTAATTAGATTACTTTAAACATTTGCATGCATTCAATTAAGTACTTTGGCAGATTGTTATTCAAAGAAGCTATGACCTTAATCCATACTAATGTCAGTGCACATGTTATCTCAAGGGTTTTTTTTTGTTTCTTTGTTTTTTGTTTTTCAAGCATGCTGATAAAGAAACATTGCTTCCATCCAGCTATCCTAATCAGAGTAGCAGTGGCTCCAAAGCCTATCCAAGGGACAGGTTACAACCTGAGCTCAGGATTGAATTGAGGACCCTGGAGACATGAGACAAGAACACTACCCACTGCACCACCACACTGCCATAATGTTGATGTATTTTTCAATATTTTCTGTTTTATCTCCTTAGACCCACAGCATCTGAGAGTATTTCATAAGCAAGAGTCAAAGCAGTAACATCACACCACAGAGGGGACAGTTTACAGTCGAGCCAACGACAGGCTTAAATAGAGCTTTATAAAGTTCTACACAAACTTTTCACACAAGTGAAGGATACACATTGCTAAAACAGAGCATCATCTGTATTGGTGCCTTAGTGGACAGAAGCACATGTCTTTTTCTGATAAGTCATGGTTTGATGCTTTGCTCAGGTGAGTCTTTGTAGGCTTTGTTGGTGGTGGACAGGGGTCAGCATGGGACCGGTCTGCGTCTACACAGCCCCATATGCAGCAAGCTGCGATGCACTGTGTGTTCTGACACATTTCTGTCATAGCCAGCAATGAATTTTTCAGTAATTTGTTCACCGGTTGTCCTTCCTTGGACCACTTTTGGCAGGTACTAGCCACTGCAGACCGGGAACACCCCACAAGACCTGCTGTTTTGGAGATGCTCTGACCCAGTTGTCTAGCTATCACAATTTGGCCCTTGTCAAAGTCACTCATTTTCTTACGCTTGCCCATTTTCCTGCTTCCAACACATCAACTTCGAGAACTGACTGTTCACTTGCTACAGAATATATCCCACCCTTTGACAGGTGCCATTGTAATGAGATAATCGATGTTATTTACGCCACCTCTCAGTGATTCTAATGTTATGGCTGATAGGTCTGTGTGTGATTATATATCTCAATCTCAATCAATCAATGTTATATTACACATACACATACATAAATATATATATATATCTCAATCACATTTTTACTACTTACCTAAGCAGTATCGCACGAGCAAGAGTGTGGTTATACTAAATATAAGCACTCTTAGAATCAACCAAACAAATTAGTGGACTGGAACTAACTGTTGTATAATACTATATACCATAACTGCACTATACACATACATTACAATCTACATGCTATAATACAAACTTGTAATAATTTACCAGATCAGCATAACCCATACGTTTCTTCCTGCAGGAAAAAGACCTTGCCTTTCAGCCCCAAACCCTAAGTCTCCATGTTACACACACACACACACCCTCACTAACCTGCTGAGCTACTGGTGCTGACTGAAGCAGAGTACTCAAACCAGTGATATAATTTATATTGGAGGGGGAAAAAAAGGAAGCTGCTCTTTTGGCATATTTTTGAGTGATTACTCGTAGCAGCTGATGATACTGAACTCCTACACAAAATGCCTAAAGGTTGGCATGTCTGTTAAAAAAAAAAAAAAAGTTAAATCAATTGCAAGGAGAGGATTTTGTTCTGCACAAGTTTGCTTTGAAATACTTTACAAATGTCCATCCAACCTCATAATTATTTTAAATAAGTTCATAACATGAACGTTTTCGTTTTGTTTGTTTTTTTCAGCTGCCATATTGGTCATAATTCAGACGCACAAAGTTTTCAGTTGTGAAAGTAACTGAGCCTGCCAATTTTTCATTAAATGGGTTATTTAATGAATTTATCCACCTCGTTTGATCAGATAGGAAATTCATTCTCATTGTCCTCAATCGCGCTTTTCCAACTTGGGCATATACATGTTTGTTTTTGTTTGTTTGTTTTTTGCCATGCTTAAGCTATTAATAAGATTATCAGATTATTAAATTGCATGTCAACATAACCATTGTATCTAAACCTGCTGTCACTTAATGATTTCCACCCATTAGTCCTACAGTCACCTGTTATAGCAGCTTTAATGCATGCGTTATTGCTTCATAGTGCACTTATCCCATAGAGCATCTTGTCTTTTAGTGAACAAAAAGGTTCATAAAAATATTCAGTAATAGATTTCTGTATTTCTATGTTTGAATAAAAACTCCTAGCATAACAGGTTAAATCACCCTGAGAATCTCATAGTCCCTCGGGTGCAGCGTGCGGAAAATGTACTTGGGCTGAGGGCGCCAACATAATGGACGCAACCTAATGAAGCCTTCCACATCATTAAGCCACCAGTTAACCAAATAAAATCATTTCCGCTCCATCAGACGGGCAGGTTCTGATCGCTGGATAAATCCTTTAACGCTCCAGAGATTCCTATAGGGATGGGACAAAAAAGACGGCATACTATGATTATGCTAGCAGCTGCCTGCAAAGATATTAAAGTAGCAAGGGTCTGAAGTGGCCGATATTAACGCCAGAGGTGTTTAGAATCATGGTGACAGACAAAAATGTATTTTCCCTCCAAATGTTTGCGGTATATATAAAGTGAAGGACTGAGACCAAAGGCCTCTTCCAGAACATTAACTCCTGCCGGGTTTTATTCTGAGGAAGCTGCATCAGTGTTGCACAACAGGAAGTCCACCTCTTCACTGCCTCTTGGCGTCTATAAGCATTTTTTTGTTCATATGATAAACATTCTGTACTGTATTCAGATTCTCAGGTGAACAGGACATCGTATTATAAAAACTGGGCCTAATGGAGGTTTCCATAGATACGGCTAATATCTTGTACGCTATTGGGTACATGATTTGTTTTTTAAGCTTCACACCAAAATCAGACAAGCCTAATCTCTCACTGCCTGTAGTGCCACCATTCATAAATTATGGGAAGTGCTGCCTGGAGGTCCAGCAGATGCCTCAACTCGTGCGGATGAATCTATTTGAACAGATGAAGACGTTTATGCGATTGAGAACATTGCTGACTCCTGGTAAAACCAAAGGGGATAAACAAGTCCTTATCGAAGTTGAGGCACCAGACAAGACCATCTGGTGGAGAAAATTACATTTGCTGCAAGCCTCTACTTCAGCATGCTGCTCACACCGCCGTGAAGAATAAACCCCAATCCTCACGCACACTGAACAGTTCCCGGCTAAGTGCTGAGTGAGCACTAAAGCCATGCCCATTCCATTTATTCACTTAGACCAGCTATTCATACAGCCCACAACTCGACTAACAGGACTAATACCACTTGCGTACAAGCTTCTGGCCACCCAGAAGTCATTTTTTTCCATAGGAGTCCAGGCACAAACTAATTTCTGTTTATCGTAAACAGAAGGTCATTAAATATGAATTGTTGAAGTAGTTCTGCACCATTAGCAACATTTAAAATATATAACACTGAGTTCGGCTGCTAGACAAATCACAGGTGTATATTAACGTGGTAGTTTTCATACGTTATCATTTCTATAGTAACAACTTACACAGGGAGCTGTATAGTGAGCAGTTTACATAAACGGATAAACGTGTAATCCTTGATATGATGAAGGTTTCTGTAAGGGAGACGTTTATTTTTATTATGGAAGGAGTCTCCAGTGTCTGTACTTTATAAACAGGCAGTACGTTGGCGCTTTGTGGTTCTCTGTAACATGACAATCTGTGGTTGTCTTACTTGCTTTAAGAGAAGAAAAGAGATGCTGCTGAGGGAATGAGCATTTATAGCTGCTATAAGTTGTGTCCCAAATGACATACTATACACTATGCATTTACACTATGCACTATGTACTCTACCATCTAGTGTATGAATTTTAGAAGGGTAAGATTGTCTCAAATGGAACACTAACGGTTTTTTACTAACGGCAAGTATAAGCCGTTTCCCACTCGATGGCAAATGACGTCAAACGCAGGTAATGTGACGCCGCTAGCTTTAGCAGAATACAAAATGTCACTGATACAGTGAATTTTTTAAATGTTGAAAAATAAATCATACAATGTGGGTTAATTTTAAAAGAATTCAACTCACATTTGTAAGATGTCTTGTCCACCGGAGTGTCGTCGGCCATCTTGAAAAATTCTCATCCAGTGTCAGCGCCTGGAAGCCCCGCCCCTTTTCCACTACACAAGTAAAGCTGCGACCGCTGAGTGCATGAAGTGTCCAACATTCCACACTTCGTTTTTTCAGTTGCATCATCCGGGTACTTGAAGTGCACTTCTTGTTGGAATTTTCAGTGTGAACACACTACTTACACTATTTATACTACAAAATGACATAAAATAGTGCATAAGTATGCGATTTGGAACGCACCTATAATGTAAGTGATAACAGGAGTTAACTTGTTTCGCAGACATTCCACAACATTAAATGTAACTATAAATGGATGAATAAAAAACTTAAGTAAGCTAAAAAATGTTATCATTGGCACATTGCTGTGGTATAAGAGGACCTGATGTTATAAGAAAATAATTTCGGGGGGGTAACAGTAACTTGGCTTCATGTCGGGCCGCATTGTACGACACTGATGTTGGTTCCTATAACAGCACACCCAAAGTATTTTATTCATTACTAAATAAATAAATCCTGACATGCAGCATTCTGTGCCAATCACAAATCTTCGACGGAAGGCTAAGGCGAATGCAGCTTTAGAAAAATCAATCACTATACATTTATGCCATTAAAATGTGCAAATTACGACAACTACATAATCAACCTGATATCATGCCAAATCTGAAGGAACTCTAATGAGCAAGAATAAATTGGGTCGGATTTCATATGATTGACACCTTATTTCCAGCTGTAAATTTTGCACTCATGATGTTGATATAATTTACATATTGAAGTAATTTATGTCACTTAGACTAAATCACAGGAGTGGTGATTTTCCACTTTTCAAAGGAGGCTTAATCTGCAATCCAGTACCTCACTTCCTGTAAAGAGTACCTTCAGACATGAAGATATGCTTTGAAGGACCCTTGGAGACTATTAAGTGTGGGTCCTTTTTTTTTTTTTTTTTAAAAGCCCTTTTTGTAAACACTTCTTCAGAGCTTTCGCCACAAGGAGAATTCAATTCTAAAGGATCCTCTGCAGAACCCCCACCTTGAGAAAAAGACTTTTTTTTTTTTTTTTTTTTTTTTTTTTAAACACAGGGACAAAGAGCGCTATGAAGTGCCCTTTCAGTTCAAAGAGTGAAGGGAAGCCAGATCTATTAAGTTTCATCGACAGAATGTGGCAGAGGGGTTGATGAAGTCTGGCTTTTAAAATCCACTCCTTTCCCTTCCAGTATCGCTACATTTAGTGAATAATACACAATTCCCATAACTCTTTTATACGCTCCAATTATTGTAAAGTTAGAGGTTTTAGGACCGAGACAGAGGGCGCCATCAATCTGTCATGGCTTGATCTTTCCTTTAACCATCTCATGGCAGGAAATTAATGAAAAGAACTCTTATTGCCAACTTGTAGAAGTGAGTTCAAAAATAGATCGTAGACAGAGATTTATTTGGCGTGGATCTTAAAACCAGAGCTGGCACGTTATCACATAATGGCACATTTTACTCTTCATTTACTTGTACTCATAAAAGCTGTCCCAATACCGACAACCAATAGCAAGTGGTGATGTGTGTCCTAAGGCTAGTGTACTTTGAGGCGCTAATGAAAGATGATAAAAAATGATAGCGATCTGAACGTAAATTACGATTAATGATGCCACTCAAAGCGAAGCAGACTGCAAACTGTGCCCTGTGATAACTACAGCATCTTCCTACAATGCAAGTAATCTGATAAAACATGATAAATATAAAACTCATGAGGAGTTCATCGCTAGCAGCACACATCAGCAGATGCTAGCTAGGTGAGAAGATGTCACTGACAACGATGGATTCAGACAAGTGTACTTTTACAATAAAGCTGTACAGAAGCGTTTTTCAGAAGCAAAGAGAAACAAAACTTGCTTTTCTCCACTGCAAGATAATTAATGTAGCTAGCTAATGCACTTCATTTAACATCAACTAGCTGACATTATAAAGAACTAGTCTAGTAGCCAATATCCATGAACACACACGTTTGCTTTTCTTGGCCACAGTTGAAACCTTGGGAACATAAGTTCTGTGGTGTCCCTGAATGATACTAAATGCTAATTCATACCAGATACATTGCATAAAGACTCCATTCAAATCTTTTTTTTTTTTTTTTTTTTGTAACTCTCATGTAGCTTTTGAAATAGGCTAATTCCAATCATTATTAAACGCTAAACAGATATTTTCTCAAAAAAAGCCAGCAGAAATGTAAATTCAGCTATACTCTCAACTGATAATTAAATACTAAAAGTTGCCCAAACGGATTAAAATCAAAGTGTGCTGTTGCTCTTTCTCCTACAAGTATCTCATATGGAAATGCAGCTAAGATGTGTATCGTTACCAAAAAAACATGTTTTTTGGTACTCAGTCTGAAAAACATTATATTGATGCAACCCTAGTTTCTCTTATGGACAGAGCAATATGTGAGGAGTATAAAAAAGAGAGAGAGAGAGAGAGAGAGAGAACAAGGAAGGAAAAAAAACATGAAGCAGGCAATCCATGCCTTCAGGTTGCAGTTGTACCTTTTCATAAGCCACCAGCCCTAGACAATGCAGGTCAATGGTGGCTCAGACATCTGCAGGGCCTTCAGTCTGGGCGCTGACAGGATTGAGTTATGTGGGCAGCGTCCTGTCAAATGCAATAACTGCGACGAAGCCTTGGAAAATCCAAAGAATTTTTTTCCCCTATCATCTGCTCAGCTCTGTGGCCTGTAATACATCAGCTCAATCGCAAGCAGAGGCCTTAACACAATAAGAGGCTTTGATATGATCATATTCTGTGCTGTGTGTTCATGGGAGAAAGAAAAAAATACAGCGAGCCAAGATAAATAAATGTAAGTGAGAAATAAAAAAAGAAATAGATGAAAAAATAGAGACACATTATTCAAAAAGAGAGCAAATTGGATCCATTTCATGGTCACAGGTTCGACATCAAAGCATGAACAGAACCCCAGAGCACAGACAAAAAGGATTTAACAAAAAAAAAAAAAAAAAAAAAAAAAAAAAAAAAAAAAAAAAAAAAAAGCCCATCACATCCATCGACTCTGCATTCTCATCCTCTACCATCGGTTCAAAAAGGCGAGCAGAATCAATAAAGCCGAGATGACTACAAAATCCATAATCAACACCTCTTTTTTGTTATTACGGTGTTGAAGTTGCAGGCAGGCCGAGGACACGTTGTCATGGAAACAGACCGTCTGAAGGGCTGCGGCGATGCTGAACCAGGTGAGACGGACATCAAGGCAGGAGCATCATTATCCTGTCATAGGCCACGCTTCTTTTATTGTGCGTTCGAAATCAAATGTTTCTGACTGAAGCGCAGATTGCAGGCTCGGTTTGTTCGGCTGAATGTTTCAAAACAGGGTGGAGACAAGAATTATATGACGCTTGGAAGCTGAAAAAAATATTTGAATACGGATTTCATATATTTGAATTATATACATGTCACATTAAATACAGTTTTTTGCTGGGATGTACAGTATTCAATAGATTTACATATTCACAAATGTAATTTTTTTGTTTGTTTTGTGTTGTTTTGAACTTCCTAGGGGTTAGAGTTGCCTTTCAAAATATAATTTAGGCTCCGGAGTGGAACACCACCAAAATTGGGTGTGCTGTCTGGGTGGGAGGGGTGTCGTGCTCTTTCACCTGTCAATCACAGCAACCCAACCAATCGTGGGCGTCTGTGAGCTTATGTATGCGGAAGAGGGCAGATAGCGTTTTCCTCCGAGCATGTTACATTGCCCTGTGATGCGGTTCAAACAGGTGTGATTGGCTGGCTTCACGTGTCTCAGAGCATGCACGTGTTAGCCTTCATCCTCCCCATACAATAAAGGAGAGCTGAGTTGTGTGCTGGAATTGACAGGCGACCAAATTGGGAGGAAAATTGTGGGACAAAATTTTTAATATAAATCAAAATTATAGGTTATCATTTTGAGATTTAAAAAAAAAAAAAACATTTACAAATCTCGAACACTCAAATCATAATACAGATTTTATGTAAAAAGTAGACACTTTCAGATTGCTCAAACAAGTAAAAAAAAAGTTTTTTTTATCACGTTCTACTTCAATATCAAGGTTTCTACACTCGTTTTCTACACTTAGTATCTGCCCTGTCAAAAATGTAAATTTATTAAATACACCACAGAAATGTAAGAGTTTTATTGAATGTGATGTGTATATAATTGAAATATATGATATTCATATCCTTTAGTCAGCTTTCAAAAATAGACACAGAGCTGCTCTTTTGCTCCTTAACAATTAAACACTATATTATGACTAATACTCTCTCAGCGTGGTGATAAAGCACACATGCTCAATTGCTCTTCTTCTGAGTCACCTTGCACTGGCACATTTATATCATTTCTTGAATCTATTCTTCAGTATTGTATGGATACTTAATAGTTTAATTAGCATCGCTGCTTTAACTGACAGCAGGTAATGAGCAACACTTCCTTGATAACGATGGCGAACCTGATCATTACTCACTGAGCACGAGTCGCTGTGCAGCTCACGGTTTGACTGCTCGCTCCTGAAATGAATTATTAACCCAGACTCCTGAGTAATTACTAAACATAATTGCATTTCATAAGAGCATCGTGACCTGTACCTGAATCCTAGCTAATAAACACAGGAATGCTACATAGGACATATCCTAGAGGGCAAGTGCGACCTGCCCCGTGTGTGTTTAGCCCTTGTGGCCCTGCTGTATGTCTAATAATGACTAAAACTCATTCTGAGTGGAAGATGACCCTTAACAATGTAATTAAATCCAATATTCTGTTTAGTCAGCATCCTGTTTGGTTTCCTATACCCAGGGCAGGGCGACCATAATGCTTTCCAATGAACAGCACACAATAGAATAACATCAGGTGGTTTTAGAAAGTTATTAGAAGAAAAATTAATTAGCAAGCTTCTTTAATAGAGCACATTTCATTTCGAATCTGAAAGTGCTTTACGTCAAAAAGGTTTTAAAACGTACTTTTGATATATCACTTTAATAATCAATAATCTTTAACAAATAAAAACATCAACCCAAATTACTAGAATGTGAGAAAAAAGGCCTGGTAAAATTTCATTTTAAATCTGGATTTGAATTTTAATGATTGTGTATTGTCAGCATAGAATGAAAGGCAGACACTGTGTCTGTGAATTGCATAGTCAACTGGCTGTATATAAGTAAAGACATAAAACTTAGGGATGTGCTGTTATAGGAAAATAATCAACAACCAAGTGGTGTGAAGAGGTGGACTTAGGGGTGGTAAGTTAATTATTTTCTTCATCTTATACCACAGACATTTTCCAACGATTAAAATATTTTACTCATCATTGAATGCCACATGATTTTTTTTATAGGGTCATAGTTACATTTAATGATGTGGAATGTCCACAAGTTATCACTTATGTTATAGCAGCTTTAAACAAAAATAAGCAATCTTTCCCTCACTAGCCTCCTTTTTGTTCTTTTTTGTGAAGTGAACAAAATGCAGCTTGTCATGTTGGCGAGAAACAGCAAACTCCTCTGTCCTGAAGAATCTCCTGTGTAGGAAAACATGCTGTTCCAAAGCACTGACACTGGAGACTCCTTCCAAAAAGGCTAAATAGATACCTCCTCACAGAAAACATCACTACATCAACAATTACATGTTTGCAATCTGTTTATGTGAAGCGTTCACCATACAAGTCCCTGTTTTATTTTGTTACTATAGAAACAATAATATTATAATATAATATTATAATGAGTGCATTGTTATAAACCTTGCATTCAAAACTATTGTCAGAACCGCTGTTATAGGAAATTAATCAACAGCTTCTGACCAATCAGAATCAAGAATTCAGCATCACTGTGGTACAAACAGAAAATAATAGATGGCCTAGAACTGAACCTTGTGGAACCCCTTGAGATGCTCTACAACACGAAACACAAACACTTATCCAGCCTGAACCATCTGAGTAGTCTTTACCCCTGGAAATTTTGGTTTGTCTCTGCTCAGGTAGGAGGAGCTGGATAGGATTAGGTCTGACTCCACCCCCTGGACTTTTGGTTCTGCAGCAAGGGGTACTTGAACAAATTGATAATGATCTGCTAAGTAAAATCTAAACCAATAGTTTGGTAAAATATCATGGTCAAAAGAGTCAAATGCAAATATTTACCAAAACAGGAACAACTAATTCACCTTTTATTCACCAGGATTCACCAGGAAGTCCCAAAGCTTGTGACGTTAACTGATGTCATTTTTTATAGTATAATTTGAGTATGAAATATTCACATTCGGGTTAAGATCGCCCCAGATTACTGAAGAACCCGGATATCTTTCAAGCCAAAAAAATAATTCAGCCTATGATTTTAACCACATTTATGTGAAGCCTGAACCTCTTGTGTAAATGTCTGAAAAATCACATCAAAATACATGGCATTAAAGTTAAAGAAAGGATTTTGTGAAAATCCTAAGCCCACTGTCTGAAGAGCCAGAACAGAAATAATGTCGGAGATGAAAGCAGAGATTTTGCAAGGGGATTTGCATTGAGAAAGAATCAATCCAAGTAAATTGAATTAAAGGCTTTAATTATTCAAAAAAAAATGTACCCTTAATACTCTGAATGAATGTGCTTTGCATCCAAAAGGTAATAAGATGACTGATCACAGAATGGCACAGAATACACTTATTATCCTCCTTATCTTCAGAGAAAAGCTTTTCATTTTCAACTCGTCGAGTCCCAGAGACATAACCAGAGGCTGGAGATTTCTTTAATTTCTTTCATAACTACGTTTTTTTTCCTCCCTTCTTCCCTCCTACGGTTTCAGAAGAGCATCTTATCCATTGATATTCTTTCTGATCCCGCTGATGTGCCAGCAGCTTGACGCTCTGCCAATCTTTAATTAAAATCAGGGACTACGTTCCCGGGGGCTTGAGCACACACAGGAAGGGGTGTTTCCGGTCACGTTTCCAGATGTTTCATACTTTTGACTGTAAATGCTACATTCGGCTTGTTGTCGATCGATTTTGCGGGCTATTAATTTCACTTTGCGACGCTGCTGGCCTCTGCTATTGATTTGTATTATAGTTCAGGTGAATAGGTGCTCACCGGGATAATTTCTAATAAAGCGGTGAAATAAGGCAGGAAATGGATCTGTAAAATGAGGTTTGTGTATTTTCATGGTGAAACGCAGAACACGCTGAGAGAATGTCTTTAATATTTGGAAGAAATACAAACCTCATTTACCCGTATTGACTCAGGTAATTAGGACTCATCCTGAGATAAATGTAATTACAGTTTTAAAACTAAAGGCAAAAACGTGGTAAGGAGGATGACGGAGATGATTTGTACTCATAACGCTGCCTATAAACCCCCTGCTGCACACTTGAGAAGCATCTCATTGCTGAATCCTTCCCAGAATCCCTCCTGCCGTCCTCATATCGCAGGCTTTGGAAAAGTGCCACAGTGAGGCAGATACCTACAGGAGGAACATTACGTACAAAAAGCAGAGAGCGTCCTGGTTCCCTCGATATGCGTGTCGAGATTTCATGAATCTTTAAAAGGGGAGGAAAACATCTTTATATAAGAACACACCTCATGGAAAAAACATCATTATCATTATCACGTCTACGGGTTTGTGAAGCAGGCGCAGGATGCGTTCCCTTGACAAGCGCCTGTTATCTCCTGCTTTGAAACTTTTCTGCCGCCAATTAAGGTGGCTGTTGCTGGAGCGCTGGAATGAAATGCAGTCTCCACACACAGCCATGAAAACATCATCAAACAGTGGACCTATGCCAATCCCTACCCCAGGTTTATTCAACAAATTAAAGATGAACCTGATTTTTTTATACGCTCTGACAGACCAAAATAGCAGATATGTATGTAATTTTAATAATCCCTATAAGTATTAATGGCAAGCTTCAAAAAAGGAGTGTGAAGGAGGAGTTCTGAGTGCTCGGATTTTCAGACGCTAAATCGCCTATTAGCATTAATATCACCCAAGCCACAGTGGTCCGTGATATCTATATATATTTATACGTTAAATATTTAATGTTCAGCTTCTCACAGATACATGTGGAGCTGAGATCCAGGAAAGCCGTACTGTACAGCGTTCGTGCTGACTCACTTATAGATACTGAAGACTAGTTAAGACTTCTGGTGCTACTTAGCCATTGTAACTCTCAAAAATGAAACTTTGAATCTAAGAAAATATGCGTTTAATCATTCAAAAATGTCTCAGGAAACAATGCTGCTTTGAATTTTGCTCAGTTGAGTTTCCTAACATAGAATTAATCCTAGCAAATACACAAAATGTGGTTGATTAGCATCTATGCTAATAGCAAGAGAGCATTAAGGACATTCTAATGATTTACTTAATGTTTTAATTTAATTAAAAATTTACTTTGTGTAACTTTGTTGTACTGTCGATGTGACGGCATCCATCAATATCACAATCTCAGGGAAAAAGAAAAAACAATGCAATTTTCTTCCCATGATCTTTAGGAAATTTGTACGATGCTATTTCCTGTTGAACTTCTGACGTGTGGAATAATTGAAATATTTTATATAATATTTCAATTATATAAAATATAGTCGTGAATTATAGGCGTGAATGTAAAAAAAAAAAAACATTTCCAAACCCAATTTCAATTTTCTTTATTTGTTACAGGATCCGATCAAATTCATTCTTTTTTCTTTCCACTATCCAATCATTTCTACCAGCCCCTGATTGGTGCCATCTCAATCTCACACATTAAATTAAAAAAAAATTGCATAAGACTGGGTTGAATTTAGTCCTGGACATGATGACCATTAAAAAGTTCATCAACCTGAGTTTTAAAGAAAGAGGTTTTCTCATCTGCGGTAATTGTGCACTACAGATGCGTACGTGGTGATTAGATTGAAATTGACTTGTCACAGTGAGCTCTGATTTACTGCCAGGGATGTTGTCAAAGGAGGTGAAGATGAGGATGGGTTTAAGGTTCCTGAACAAACGGCAGGCTCAAGGGGACGCCATGGAGCGAAAGCTGTCCAGCCTGAGCGAGACTGACCTGCCTGGGAGCCTAAAGTTTCCATCAGCACCTGTGTTTATTACACTGCCAAATTTTTTGATTCCTGCTTCTGTCTGTATTTATTTTGTCTGTCTGTCTGTCTGTTTTGGTACATTTCTATCATGTTGTGATAGACAATAAGGTTTCCTGCATGTTTATCAGTTCCTTGTCTGAGTCAAAGTGAGAAGCTAAAACAAACGCACCCTCCTGCTCGGTGCCCTCCTGTGTGCCGTCCAAGTCAATTTCTGTTCTGTGCACTGTTTTTCTTTAAAGCTTGTTTTCTCCCGTCTCTCTCCCCCTACGCTGCTGCTGCTGACAGCCTCCTCTTTTTCTCTCTCTCTCTTGCTTTCAAACTCAATTTCAAAGAGTCGGTAGAGCAAAGCGGTGGCTCCAGAATTGGTCAGTCACATTTTCTCATTAATTTGGGAACGTGGTACACGTTTCCCGATTACAGCTTGAATAATAAATAGGCCACATGTCTGTCTCTCTCTCTCTCTCTGTCTCTCTCTCTCTCTCTCTCTCTCTCTCTCTCTCTCCCCGTGTCTCTTTACTGCCGTGGGTGGGAGACGTTTAATTCCCAGCCAATCTGCATGCATTAAGAAAATGGGGTCTTGGCGAAGGAAAACTCAGCTACGTGACGCAGGCGTTCTGCGTTTAATAAACAAGTGACCGAGGCCTATTACCACAGGACAGACGCAGAGCGGCGCCGCCATCTTCACAACGATCCTGTTGGGATCTCAAAGGTTTTCCTGTATCCTCAGATGTTTGTTTCGCTGCCTCTTGATTAAGAAGTAATTAAGATTTTAATTAGTGATTTAAATTAAATGCTGTCTGACAGGTTACATGCAGAGACACAACAGGAGTATGTGACAAAAACAAATACAGACGGAATAAATCATTTTACCCTTGACTCTGGAATCCAAACTTTAACTCTGCCCTTATATAATCACACGTCTTACGTCTTACAGGAAAAATAAACGTGTAAAATGATGCTGCATGTAAATAAAGTCTCGCAGCATCATTTTCAGGTGACATGGTTCCCTCTGCAGTCTGACTGAGGTATTCAAACACACACACACACACACACACATTCATAAATCTTTGAATTGCTAAGTGGATTTCTACATAATTTAGTTTATCCCCCACCCTAAGCGACGCTACAAACTGGTGCAATAAAACAATTTCGCTGAGGCTGTATCTAATAAGGGTGCAATGTTTTACTGTGTGTCCGGAGTAATGACACAATCGAGCAGAAACTTGCTCCAATTACAGCCTAATGAATCAGTTCACATTACAGTGTAATAAGACGCATTAATCACAGCGAGTACAGCGGGAACACTCGGGCCGAGAACCTTAAGTCAAAGACGGATTTTGAAGGGTTACGTTTGTGTGAACTTGTTTGTTTCTTGTAACGGACAGAGATAAAAATCAATATATACTGTATGTTATATATAATTACACCACAACACTGCTTAAGAGCATCAAACTTCATATTTAAATGTAAATAATGTAAAATAAGCTAATTTCCTAGCAACCACTAAAGCCAACAGGTACTAGTTAAACGCTGTGTTGTTACATGAGCTAAAATTAGCTAGAATTAAAAAATTTTTTTTTTTTAATCTCTTAGAGCAACACCACCAAATCTGTGTCTGTATTTGGATTTAAACCCACCCAAAGTGGGTGTGATATTCTCATGATATATACTCACGATAATTTCTAACAAGTCTAGTTGGTTCTATTGAAAAATATAAACAAACTAGTCAACTCATTTAAACCACCGCAACCCTGACCAGGCGGTTACTAAGGATGAATGAATGCTGTAAATACATCACACAGTGATTCAGGTACATGTCCATTGTTAACATGGTCTTTCTTTGTCCCATAAGCTTCATATGACAGCATAAAAGTAAAAACCTCCTGCTTTGCTTGACGTTTTTTTGTTGCTGTGTCCTGTGAAGTTTTCTTAAGAAAAAAAAAAAACAAAAAACAGTGCACCTCCTATTCGTATCTGTATCCATTTGGAACACGTGTTCATTTTGAATAATATATCCCTATTTGGTTACATCCCTAATCCACAGTGTACATGTGATTACCACGGTTAAGAAAGTTTGAGTAGTTGTTCAATTCCATTAATAAATGTTTGTGTAAAATGTATTTCTGTGGAACATTTTCATGAATTTTTCAATATCAGAGGCAGATTTAATAATTTTGTGATTTCAGTTGGCCAGGAATAATTGTAATGATTGGATCACGATGATGCATTGTTTCCCCCAAAACAGCACAATATGACCACACAGATTAAAAATAGACTTTAATTTACCACATATTCAACTTTACATGTTCAAGGGCACGTGATTAAGCTGCAACACGGCTGCAGCGTGTATACAGAGGAAGTGTTTAACAGTCCTTCTCCATCACCTCACAAGTTCTCCCTCAGTTTCTCCTTTACCCTCTCTTCCAGATTTGCAAAGTATTTCATTTGGGTCAGGATCTCTCTGGCTGACTGCAGGTCCCCTGAGAAAATTGGGGTTAGGACATAAAATATAACTAAAATAAATATTAAAAAAAAGAAAAAAACAACCACTTTCTCCCATGAGTCAAGGAAACACTCTCCCTCGCTTAAGAGCAACCTTGGCAGCGTGTACCGATATCAAATTTACAAGGAGTGAAGAGGAAAATAAGAGGATACCTTTGTTTAGAGATGCATTCATCTGTTCAGTCAGGTTTTTCAATGTCACTGGAGGAGGAAAGAAAAGATGACATGTATTTACAGCATAATGGTACCCTCGCATAAATGAATGAAAATGGGAATGCCGCAGCACAATTTTTTTTTTCGTCCTGTCAAAAAAAAATTAAAAAAGAGCACGCTGGGCACAAATGAATAACCAAACCGATAAAGATAGAAGCATATAAAAAGAGCGAAAATGAAAATGTAGCCTTGAGCATTTCTATAAAGCGTGCATGAGAAGTCAAATAAACAAGGCCTACGTGTGGGTGTAGAGATGTTCACTGGCTCTTTTTTTTTTTTTTTTGTTAAACATGCTGTGTAGCGGTGCTCACCTTGCACTTCCTGGCCTATAGCGTTGACCTCATCGAGGCTCAGAGTCTCTGCCAGCTTCTCATTGACCTCCATGAGCTTCAATAGCAAGGCTGGATCTGCTGCAGAGTCTGTGCCTTCCTCCAGCTCGACTCCTCGCAACTGCAGCTGCGATTAAATCATCATCATCAAGACCAGTGAATGTTTTTATACCACAAAATGCTACACAAAATGCCTTTAATACCGCGGTGATGTTGAATTCTCAAATCTGATTGGTCGGAAGGTGTTGATTAATTTTCTAGAACAGCAGCTCTGACAGCAGTGCAGCTGCAAATCGCAAAGTTTATATTAACATGTTATCGTTTCTATAGTAACAGCTCATCCACAGGGACTTGTACGGCAGACACGTCATATAATCTAGGACTAATAATAAACAGATTAACAAAGAAAAACAAATCATCGTTGATATGGTTATGTTTTCTACAAGGAGAAGTTTATTTAAAGTTTATGGAAGGAGTCTCCAGTGTCAGAGTGAAAGCAAAATGTTCCGGAAGGATGACTTTGTCTTTTGCGGCTTCTCGGTAGAAAATTGTAAAATTTTGCAGTATTGACTTCGAGACAGAGGAAAAAAAAGTGGTTAATGAGGGAAAATTGTTTATAGCTGCTATAACATAAATGAGAACAGGAACTAACGTTTCTTGGACGGTCCATAACATTCGACATTACAATACATACAATACATAATAATAATATTTAAGTACAATGTTTTTTAATAAATAAATATGGTTCGTGTTGACACATTGCTGTGGTGTAAGAGGAATAAAACACTTCAGCATATGCTGTTATAGGAAAATAATCATTTTTTTGGTCGTAACTTCATTTCATATAACATGCTCCCTAGTGTTTCTCCAAGTTTTTTGTTTTTGGGTTTTTTGTTTTTTGTTGTTTTTTTTTTTTTTTATTTCTTCTCAAAGTAATGCCTAAAGTGCCTAATTTTGTTCATAAAACAAATTTGTGCACAATCATAAGGGGGCCATGAAAATGTACACACACTGGAAATGTGTCCTTGGCAGCAGCAAAAAAAAAAAAAAAAAAAAAAAAAAAAAAGAACTCCTAGTATAATTAACACCATTATTTTATGCAAAGAATATAAGCTGAAGAAATAAAAATAAATATTACTGGTGATTTTTACGATGAAGTTTGTGATCGAACTCTCAAACAAACTTATTTTTTATACCAGGCAATTTTTTAAAGAAGGTTTTTGTGCTTCAATGTCATGCTGCAGGAAGCTAATTCAAGATTTTGCAAATAAAACTAAAAAGCTTTTCTTACCAAATAGACGCTCCGTGTAAGAGGTTTCTGGAGAGTCCTGTAGGCTTTGTTTACCAAGGCTGATTGCTCTTCAGAATATCGCTGCTCTGTCTGGAACAAAGAGCCACAAAAAAATCATCCGAATTAATGAACTACGTCTCATTGCGTTCAAAAAATCTGACACGCACCCAGCTAAATATAGCTCAACAGGCAAACGCAGGGTGTCAAAAGGAAATTGCTCTTTTGTAAGTTCACAAAAGGGGGAAAAAAGTAATCTAAAACTCTGACATTTTGCTCACAGCAAGTCATTCACAACTATCACACAGGTTCAGAACAATCCCAAAGCACACAGCTGCTCTCTCGAATCACCAGTCCTCAGCCATGTTGATAATTGGATTTTTCTTCCTCTTTCTCAGGTGTCTCCCTGTTTGGGTAATGGCGGAGGGACCAGGAGTTAGTCAGCTCTCTCTGGAGTGAGGACGAGGCGAGAGACGGGTGTCGAGTAGAACAACGCGAGGGAAATGGGGGAGAATGAGCAGCACAAGGAGAACCTTTTCAGCTGTCAGCGTTCGTAAAACCCGTCTGAATCAATAGTGCCACGGGGAGCTTAGTGGTCTGCACACACACCTCGCAATGATTTTATGTAAAGATTGCAACTTTTGTTTACATGAAGACTGAACTGCACTCACTGCTTTTTATAGAAGATAAGTCACACACTGACCTGCGGAATCAAGACGCTTAAGAACTCATCCGAAACAAACTTCAGAAAGCCATGAGTGTTTAGTCTTTCAGAAACAGAAGGAGGATCTTAGCTGTCCATCAAACAAGGGGGCGGGGTAATAAACCGCAAGGGCTCTGGCACTGCTATCAGCAGCTAGTCGAATGGCATTGGAAACCTTTAAACGATGTGCAAGTCGTTCATTCGTGAAGTCGTGCTGATTTCCTGGGATTTTCACACACAACCATTACACTAAATGGTGCGAAAGACAAAAAACATCCAGTGAGCAGCAGTTCCACAGACAGAAACACCTTGTTGATGAGAGAAGGTTAAAAGAAGAATGGGACTGGTTTAAGCAATCTTTACAACCGTGTTGAGCAGAAAAGCATCTCAGAAAGCACAACACGTCAAACCTTGAGGCGGATGGACTACAAAAGTAGAAGACCACTTCAGGTTCTACTCATGTCAGCCAAGAATTCAATTCAAGTTTATTTGTATAGCGTTTTTAACAATGGACATTGTCACAAAGCAGCTTTACAGCAATAAATGGATTCAAAAATATATATATTGTAAATATGTGAATTTATCCCTAATGAGCAAGCCAGAGGTGACGGTGGCAAGGAAAAACTCCCTGAGACAATATGAGGAAGAAACCTTGAGAGGAACCAGGCTCAAAAGGGACCCCATCCTCATCTGTGTGCAACGGATAGTGCGATTATAAATAAATCCCTTCTATTATTGTGTACTATATGGACAAATAGTGCAATTGTGCAACCAGTAAATCCATCACAGTTTTCGCAAGAAGTCCGGTTGGTTAAAATCTATCCACCGTCCACTGATGGAGTCCTGAACAGGAAAGTGAGGCTATAGTGGGCAAAGGGTTCATGAAACTGGACAAAAAAAACCATCAGCTTGAGGTCTGATGATGAATCTTGATTTCTGCTGCGATGTGCAGATGGTGGGGACAGAACACCCACGAACAGCATGAATTCATGGACCCAACCTGCCTTATGCAAACACTTCAGGCTGGTGGTGGTGGTGTAATGGTGTGGGGAATGTCTTCTTGGGCCCACCAATAAAATGTATGAATGCCATGGCCTGTCTGAGTATCATTGCTGATCACATGCATCCCTTTATGACCGCAATTTATTCACCTTATAATGGCTTCTAAGTCATCTCAAACTGGTTCCATGAACATGAAATGGAGATCTGAATCCAATAGACCACCTATGGGGTGTGGTAGAACGGGAGATTTTGCAGCTGACAAATCTGCCTTAATTATGTGATGTAATCATGTTAACGCAAACCAGAATCTCAAAGGAATGTTTCCAACACCTCGTGATATCCATGCCATGAAGAACTGAGACTTCTGAGATCAAAGCGCATCCCAGCCAGTATTAGTAAGAGGTTCCTATTAAAGCAATCACTGTGTCTAAAAGTTTCCATTTTCTACAAACTGTGCAAAGATTTGCTTTAAAAAAAATTTATATTTTATAAGATATTATAAATCAAGTGCTTGCAGTGTTTTGACTTGACTATAATTCCCCCATACCAGCAGCAGAGGACAGTGTTACTCTCTCTCCAGCACTACTTCCTCTAAAGTAAAACTTTGTCATGAAAAGCTCAGTACCTGTGATTTCTGGCTGAACTTGTCAGGATGCAGAGATCTCTGCAGCTCTATGTATTTTCCCTGAAGCTTCTGCGTGTCCAAAGCAAACGTCTCATCACTAGATTGAAAAATTAAAAAAAATAATAATAAATTATACAGAAGAGGTATTGAGGTTTTGATTTGTCTGATCTCAACTTTTCTGACACTTCAGTAGTTGAAGTTCATTGCATTACAAATGAAGTAATAACATTAGCTCAGCTTGAGGTAGCATGAAAATGTCACCACTGTTCCTGACTGGAGTAAAAGTAGTCAGACAAAAAGGAGCTAACAGTGACATTTAATGACTTCACATAAAGGATGTACTGCAGTATTCCATTCCTCTTTATGTGTTAGTTATTGAGGAGGATCAAGAAGATTACGCAATATGATAGACCAGGAATAACAAACTCCGAGAACTGCTTCATGGCATAAATAATTCATCATAAAATATATAAGAAGTCTAAAGCTGTTGTTCATCCCCAGTGTCTCTAATACAGTATCTATCCTTTAAGTATGGGTCAACAATATAACTACTTGATGATGATGATGATTATTATTATTATTATTTTGGATGCAGGATTTCTCAGTTATTAAATTTAAAAATGACATCACACTGGTGGAGATTACAAAGCACCAGTACAAAGTTGTTGTTTTTTTTAATATATATAGTTGTTACTGGTATTTTTATTACGTTTATACATCATTTGAATTTGAATGTGTTGAATCTAAAATGCAATAACTTGCATGAACTGAGTATTCTTGAATCGAAGCAAAAGAGTGCTGTTCAATTCTCTATACTGGTCAGAAGGTGTTGATAAATTTTCTACAACAGCAGCTCTGATGGTAGTTCCAGCTACCTGGCACATCACCTGTTTACATTAATGCGCTTCTTCTAATACATTATCATTTCTATAGTAATGATTTACAAAGGGACTTGTGCAGCGGACGCTCCACATAATCTAATCTAATAATAAACAGATTAAAAAATGTTTCCTATAGTTAAAGGAAAACGTTATCGATATGGCGCAATTTTTTCTAAGAAAACATATATTTAGCATTTTTGGAAGGAGTCTCCAGTGTCAGTAACAGTCAGTAAGTTTTCCATGATTATCTAACAATTTAGTATTTTATGACATTTATACCAGAACGCTGTTGAATTCTGGATTCTGATTGGTCAGAAGGTGTTGATTAAGCAATTTGTACGGTGGACGCTCCACATAAACGGATCGGAAAATGTTTAATTGTTGATATTGTGATATTTTCTGTAAGAAAATGTTTAAAAATGTATGGAAGGAGTCTCCAGTTTCAGAGCTTTGTAACAGTCAGTAAGTTTTCCACCATGGGAAAGTCTTCAGGATGGAGAGCTTTGGAGATTTCTGACTTACGACTCACATGACAAGCTGTGATTTTTGTCTTATTAGCTTCAAAAGAAGAAATAAGAGAGAGGCTGGTGAGGGAACGACTGTTTATAGCTGCTAAAACGTAAGTGATGATAAGAACTAACCTGTTTCACAAACGCTCCATAACATTAAATGTAACTGTAAAGGGACAAAAAATCATGTCATGATGAGTCGCTCTTTAATAAATAAAAATCTTTAAGTGTTGGCAAACCGCTGTTGTATAAAAGGAATAAAACACTTGGGTACGTGTTGTCAACTTCGGTGTGGTGATGGTAACTCTGCTTCATCAAACATCCCTTTGTTGATTATTTTCCTATAATAGTGTAGGTGAAAAGTTCAGGAATAAAAAGCTCTCTAATGGTTCTAATAAACAATGCATACATGTACGTATTCATCTAATGCACTAATAATTAAATAATATAAATAATTCAAATAATTAAATATTTTTAAATATTTTAAGAATTTTAAAAAATGGTGTGATCATAAATACGTCTGTGGATTTTTCTATTTTATTTATGCGTTCAAACTGTCTAGCAGTTTTTTAACACCCATATTGTGTAGGTCCCCCTTGTGCCGCCAAAACAGCTCTGAGCCGTCGAGGCATGGACTCCACAAGACCTCTGAAGGCGTGCTGTGGTATCTGTGCCCATTGTAGGAGCTTTCGGCGGTGGACAGGGGTCAGCATGGGCACTCTGACCAGTCTGTGATGCACTGTGGGTTCTGACACCTTTCTATCAGAGCCAGCATTAACTTTTTCAGTCATTTGTTCTACAGTAGCTCTTCTGTGGGATCGGACCAGACGGTCTAGCCTTCACTCCCTAAGTGCATCAATGAGCCTTGGGCGCCCATGACCCGTTCACCGGTTCACCAGTTGTTCTTCCTTGGACCACTTTTGGTAGGTACTAACCACTGCAGACCAGGAACACCCCACAAGACCTGCTGTTGAAGAGATGCACTGACCCAGTTGTCTAGCCATCACAATTTGGCCCTTGACAAAGTCGCTCAGTTTCTTATGCTTGCCCATTTTTCCTGCTTCCAACACATCAACTTCGAGAACTGACTGTTCACTTGCTACCTAATATACCCCACCCCTTGCTAGGTGCCATTGTAAGGTGATAATCAATGTTATTCACTTCACCTCTCAGTGGTTTTATGTTATGGTTGATCAGTGTGTGTTTCTGTGTGTGTGTGTGTGTGTGTGTGTGTATACACACTGTCATAAGCTCCTAGCTGCAGAACATTTGAGAAACCTGGCCAAATATTATACCCTGTAACAACTTCTTTTAATCAGGAAAGCAATTTGAGTTATTTGAATCAGTACAAAAGGCATGTCATGTTAAGTGTGTTGTTGTTTTTTTTTGTTTTGTTTTGAGGTTTTTTTTTTTATTATATGTAACATATTGAACTTACCAGTTTAAAATCTGAAAATAAGTAGCTTTGTCATGAGGAGGCTGGATGGTGTTACAGGAGGAGCAGAAGAACAGCTGGGCAGATGAGCCGCAACTCCAGCACTTTCTTACTGATGAACATGAACACAAACTCCGTGTCAGCTTCAGGGTCAGGAGCGATGTCGCCTCTTTAACATGAAAAATGTCTTTTCTGACAAAGTGAAGCGTTTTTCCAGGCGCTGTACATGAAGTCACGGCGCTGCAGATGTTCTGTAGGTTCAGGACACATCTGTGAGCCGCGCGCAACATCTGCACACACTGCATGATTCTCCAAAGTCAACAACATACACACACTAATGAATGGCCATAACTTACTACACGAGACGCCCCCACTTCCGGGTTGGAACTGCGCATGCGTAGTCGCGTCTACTGAATTTTAGATGCGGAAGAGTGTTCGTGATATGCATTTCAAAATAAAAGCCGCTTTTTAAACACTTAAACCACACGAAAAATACTTAAAAGTGAGAAGTTGGAATTAAAACAAACCATTTGCAACTTTTACTGATTAATGCATTTTTTTTATCACTGACACAGTGTGTAAAAGGATATACTCTTGAAAAAAACTAACAGAAAAACTTTTGCACAATGTATTTTATTGTAGCACACAAATGAGATACATCATGTACAAAGAGACCAATATGAAATGATCAAATTCAAACAGATTTATCAAACAATTTAGTATTTTATGACACATATACCACAGACTGGTCAGAAGGTGTTGATTAAGCAAGCTGCACAGTGGACGCTCCACATAAAGTTTAATCGTTGATAATGGTTTTTTTTGTAAGAAGATGTTTAAAAATTTATAGGAGTCTCCAGTTTCAGCGTTCTGTAACAAAAGTTTTCCAAAATGGAAAAGTCTTCAAGATGGAAGACTTTGTGCTTTCTGGTTTTTCTGTAAAATTACAAGCTGTGTTTTTAGTTTTATAAACTTGAAGACAGAGAAAAAAAAGAGAGAGAGAGAGAGGCTGATGAGGGAACGACAGTTTATGGCTAACTTGTTTTGTGGACTTTCCACAACATTAAACGTAGCTACAAAAATGGACAACTGCTGTGGTACGAGAGGAATAAAACATTTCGGGATGTGCTGTTATTGGAAAATAATCAACTTTCCTATTTAAAAAAAAATCCCCAAATGTTTTATTCGTTATTTAAGGGATTCAATAGCTCAGAATAACTGTGCCACACCTTAGTCACCTCTGTGTATGCCATCAAATATTTAGAGGCAATTCAAAGACATGAATAAATACTGAAGTATTGAGTATCTTACACTCCACGTCCTGTAATGGAAAATTATAAATCCTTTCATTGAGAGATTATCAGCTGAAACTCTGTACATATCTGTATACATTCCGTCATCAGAAAGCAATATGTGTAATACTCTGTAGTATAAAATAAACCATACACTCTTCCCTCCACACACAGTCCTCACTGAGATCATTCCGTGAAAAGCAGAGTGATAAACCCACATGGAGTCTTTTTCCGACATCCAGAGTGACGTGTGTTTACTCCACACTTAACACCTTCCTCTTTTTAGCCGTGCGAGTGTAGGAGTGAAGACGCCACTCCACATCCGCCGTGCTCTCGTTCTCCAGAGTGCCCAGCTTGATCATGTACACTGCAGACCAGACGGAAAAGACAAAATCACAGACGTTATTGCTGTTTGTGTCTCTGTTTGGTATTCTGAATAATCATCTTTACCTTCCTACTTTTAATAAAAGCCTACCATGTAGGCAATTTCAACTCATTTGGGATTCATGAAAACGCACAACGTCTAAGAAGGCAGTCATGTGACCTAAATCATCTACTTTATACAAACATCTACAGTGTAAGGACTGTTGATCAAAGCCAATGTCAGACAAGTCTGTTGATTTGTATCGCTGAATCATTGTCAAACACACAAATATATAAAATATGTTGTATAAAAAATATTATCTTGCTTGTGAGATAATCAAAAGGTTTGAAAGCACAAGAGAGAATTTTATGAAATTTATCGTAATTGGTTTTGGTTTGCAGTGGCTTTGCCTGAAATAAATATAAAAAAAAAAAAAATACAAATGAATTTCAGAAATGACCACTATAAGACGAATATGACAGAAATCATTTGCTGTAATAAATAACTTCACTCTATGGCTAATTAACGAGTCACTTACATTTCATTTCAAACCGGGGTCCAACTTCCGTCAACTCAACGTTCTTGTGGTTGGTTTTCTTGTAAACGTGGTGCCTGGAACACACAGAACAACAGAAATGCATTTCTCGTTGAAAGAGTCACATTCGGAATCTGATGTAAGAGTAAACCCCTTAGAGCAGCGATTAAGGGGGCCAAGCACTTTCTGGCCCACCCCCTTAGTGACAGAGGAAGACCGGAAGCAATCAGCGCTTGTTCCCAAGAAGATATACTAAATTTGGGGGTGAAATGTCAAGCCGTTGCTGAGATATTGCATCACTTCCTGTTTTCAGTAACCCTCGCAAGTTTCAAAGCTTGTTTACTAACATCAGGTCATGCTGCTAAATGTATTTGCCAAGATCGGTGTCAATATGTGAAAGCATTGCTGAGAAATGGCCTCAATCTCTGTATGGTGACTTTGCCGTCAAATTCGTACGACGTAGTGTCCCGTGGATCAACAATCCAAGAAACAAGTTTTCGGTCTCAATGCTGTAATCCAAATTTCCTGATACCTGGACAATGTTTATATGTGAACAAGGGGAAAAATATTTTTTGTTAAACTCAAAATGGCCGACGTCCTATAAAATGAAATATACCTGCAAGAAGCACGAAGGTGTTACTTCAGCACTCTGCACCTTCCAGGAAATCATGATTTTGATTGTTGAGAGGTTCAAAAGTTATGAGGAGTTTTATAATGTGAAAAATTGCTCCACCTAGAGATGAATTTAGACAAAACTTCTTGGACTCCCTTGGAGGTCCTGACCTTTTACTCGTCCAAGCACATACAAGTTATGGATGAACTGTCTCACATATCAAAAATCCGAGGAACAGGTTTGGTTCGGTTCAGGTTGGTCTCACATTGCTGCGATCCACATTTCGTGATAACTGGACAACCTTTTTAGGAGAATCCAATATGGCAGAAATTTACATCACTGTGTCCTTTGAACTCAGCATGACCCAAAGAATGAGAGGAAATTGGATTCGTGTTTCTATGATGTTTTGCTGCAGAGTTTTTATTGCAAATGGATGTCCAAATTTTCCATGTAGGTGGCATTAGAGTGCTTACAGGGCATACACCAAAACTGCTGTTCAAGTAGCTGAGACTGTCTTTTTCAATTTCATAAAAGTGTACAAATCGTTCTATGGGCTGCCATAGACTCCCTTTGTGGAAACATAACAGTAATAATGAGAAGACGACGACAAAAACATACAATTCCAATAAGGATGCCTATGCAGCTTTGGTGCTTGGCCCCTAATAATAAAAATAATAATAATAATAAAACATTCAATTCAAATAGGATGTCTACGCATCTTTGGTGCTTGGACCCCTAAAACATAGAGTTCCAACAGGGTGCCCATGCAGCTTTGGTGCTTGGCCCCCTAATAATAAGAAAACATACAACAGGGTGCCTACAGTGCTGGACTCCAATAATAGATTTATTCAGAATGACGCAGGCCGTAATCGCACCTGTACAAACGAACTAAACCACATTAACCCAAAATGTCCCAATAATAAAAGACTGAAATTAGTTACCTGAAGGAGATGAAATCATCTTGATTAGCAAATGTAATAACACGTCTGCTGTCCTCTTTGGGAACAGGAAACAGGTACTTGAGGATGTTGGACACCTGTAGAGGGGAAAAAAAATCACCATGAGCTTCAAGCATACAGCATGAACACCACTCCAACCTTACAAACACCTAAATACACCATAATAATATACATGTGTGTATATATATATATATATATATAATTCCACCAACAATCTGCTGTACTAGTATAGGATTGAGGTTTGGTGATTGCGCAGGCCAGTAGAGGTGTCCCAGTGGTCCATCAGGCTCGTCCAACACCACACACACACACACACACACACACACACATACACACAGATTTGGCTCTAAGGACCCTATAGCTGTAATGCAGAAATATGGGAACATACTGAAGGTTGGATGCAATTGATATTTCTGTCCATGAAGCTTATTATTAACTCATCACATCTTTTTATTTAGAAAAATTCCTAGAACAGCTCGAGTTTTTTGAGTTTCTAGCATATACAGGGATGCAGAACTTGAGCTATTATACTGCACTGCATGCGTTCACCACCAGATGGTGCTACAGCACTGCATTTCCAGCCGTCGTCACAGACAAGACGCCCGTTTTGGTAGTCGTTTACTTTTCTAATGTTTGCAAGTTTGTCAAAGTCTCTAATTTTTTCCTCTTACAGACTTTAATTCCTATTTAATGCATCTAGCTCTAATACGGAGATGTTGCAGAAGAGAAACAGGTTCTGTGTTCGGCTAAACAACATCTGAGACAAAGCAAACCAAACGTCCAGATGTTAAACCATTAGTTTGCGCTTTGTTGGTTACATCACAAGTTGTGAAAGAGGCTGATACGGGAACTACTGTTTATAGCTGCTAGAACATAAATGGTAACAAGAACTCGCAGATTTTCCACAACATTAAATATAGCTATAAATGGATGAGAAATAAGACACTGGCTTTCTGAATATTTTATGCTGCATATGTAGCTGCACATCTGTTTTGAGACCGTGAAGTTTGTATTAGTTGTACTGCTTAAAAGCAAAGATTACGTTCAAAATAAAACAAATCTGACAAAAGACACTTTCTGAATTAAAAATCTGTTATGATTGAAATATTGCCAAGATGCAGGGAGCTTTGTTAAAAAGTGGAACGTTATCATGTCACGTGCTTCAAACACCTGATAAACAACGTCTAATGTCAACATCTGGATTAAGATCTGCCATTTTATATGAGAAACTGATTTAGAGGATCTGACTTTAATTATGTGCTCTAAAAACACATACTTTTTTTTTTCCTGGACTAATATATATACACACACACATAAGTATAATGGATGTATATCGCATTATACGACAGCAGTGTTGAATTCTTGAATCTGATTGGTCAGAAGATGTTGATTAATCTTCTATAACAGCAACTCTGATAGTAGTGCAGCTACAAATCACAGGTTTATCACATTGTTTCTATGGTAACAATTTCCACAGGAACCTATACAGCAGCCACTCTACATACATGGATTTAAAACGTATAATCGTTGATATGGTTTGTTTCCTGTGAGGAGGATGTTTATTTAGCATTTATGGAAGGAGTCTCCAGTGTCGGCGCTTTGTAACAGTCAGCGGTAAGGCTTTCCACCATGGGATGGAGAACTTTGTGCTTTATGGTTTCTCCGTAACATGACAAGCTGCATTTTCTGTCTTTTCATTTCAAAATAGAGAACACAGAGAGAGGCCGGCGAGGGAACGACTGTTTCTAGTTGCGATAATGCAAGTGAGAACAGGAACTAACTTGTTTCGCAGACGTTCCACAACATTAAATGAAAGTATACAAGCTAAAAAGAAAAATGGTATGCTTCTTCATCTAATTATTTAACTGGTGTTTATATCGTGTGTAGCAGACGGTTTATGTTAAACACTGAGTAACTGATTTTGTTTGTTTGTTTGTTGACCAGATGATACACGAGGTCTTCCTCCGTGACTCACCCGTCTGCCGAGGCGAGAGGTGAAGCTGTGAAAGATGAGGTGGGGGAAGGCCTCGGACATGGTGCCGATGTCTGGGATGTCGTGTCTCATCACCACGTTGTACAGAGTGAAATACGCCGTCGGTCCGAAAGGCAAGTGGCACACGATCAAACCGTCTAAAGACACAAAAGGCACACAGACACTCAGAGTGGATGTGTGGGCAGATATGATCACATGGGTTCATGGTTTGTTTGTTTTTATATATATATATATATATATATATATATATATCGTACCAGGCTGCCCTCTGGTCTCATGTACTATCACCAGATCAGTCACGTTATTGGCTTTGCACGCATGCACGAGCGTGTCAACTTCATGGTTTCCTCTGTTCATGCGCTGGGCCCCTGGGAATATCAGCTTCACTTCCTGTGGTTAACAAGCACTGACACTTAACCATCATGTGCGTGGCAAATGTAATGTTTTTACATGATCTATGAGAATGTGTAACTTAAAGACAAATAAAAAAAAATTTTTTTTAAACCTTGGCGAACATCTTGAGTCTAGAGCTCGGGTCTCTGGAAGTCGTCACCATGACTTTCGGGTCTTCCACTCCGGCCCACTTGTACTCATCGTCCATATGCGAGCTGACGCCTGGGATGAACACACACAGCGATCGATTATATTAGTTTAGTGTCGGGATGGAAAGAATAATCTTACATGCACCACACATTTCTCTCTCCTGCACTGACAACCAAACATCAGCATCAGACTTTTGCTTAGGTTAATGCATAACCTGCATTAAATGGAAAAAAAAATGTACACAAATGTTTCTGACAAAACTTGAAAAAATGAGGCCTGGTGTTTTTCACAGTAGATATACGATAAAATAAATGCTAAGATGATGTTTTAAAAGCAGCACATGGTCATACTGGGCAAAAACTCTTCACGTAGGGTACAAAATGCAAAAATCAAGATGCATAAAGATGTTTTACAATCGCATCTTGGAGACCTGAATCAAAATCATGAGATTGCTCAAAATTCCCACCACTAATCTGCAGCATATCGGTAAAGAAATCAGGTTATAATAATCACTTTCATATGAAGATTTCACTAAATACAATCCTTTTTTTGCATAAAATGAACTGACCTTGTTCAACCTAATTTGTATAAATGATGAAAGTGTGTATAAATTACTGAAAATGTGATCAATTTAAATGTGAAAGTGTATGAATGTGTATCACTAAAAACGTGAAAATATTTATAAATGAAAACATGAAATTGTGTGAAAATGTGACTAAAAAGTGAAACGGTGTATAAATTAAAATAAGAAAATGTTTTAAACTTCTCAGATTATGGTTAATTTTTCGCAGTAGATTTTCTAATATTTCACTCCACTCATTTTTATTTGTATAGTTATTTATTTGTGAAACAGATTCAGAAGTATCTAGTATATCATAATTTTATTTAGTCATTAGCAGTGAAAAACAACATGTAGGGAAATGGTTGCAGGTTAGAAGCATGTGTAACGAGGACATGGCATTAAAGCACCTCAGAGTTTACTTTTAACACTTACTTTTACTTTTAGGTCAAACATTAGGTATAATATTTGTAATTTTTTATTAAAAATGGACAGAATAAGGGCTAAACAGAGCCATTTGATAGTAGATCAAATGAATTATTTTGCTAAATGTTTATATCATGATTATGAATCATTATTTTTCAGGTAATTTAGGAACAATACAGTTTCAGTACTCACAAATCATTGCAGTTTTTATTTGATCATTGTAAACTAACCTTAAACAGCTAAATCTTTCACATCGCACGTTATACATCTGTCACATTAAAAGCGTAAAGCTCACTAATGGCACAGTCGACTGTGTTTACATCAGCAAGAAAAGCTAAAAAAGATAGTAGCGGTGATAAAGATTTACCATCTCCGCCCTCATCATCGAACTCCAGAAGCTTCTGCAGGTCCAAGGCCTGTTTGCGAATCTCAGTAGGTATCAGACGATTATCTGTGGGGAGAACGAAACAAACACATCGCTGACACTTAACTTTCACTTCCAGCTCGACATCTCAGAATATCTGATGTAGAAAAGGTTAAAAGATTGAACACTATTTACGATAAAGAACATTAATGAAAAATATACAAGCATCAGTGAACTAAAGTGGAACTAAAGTCCCCAGAAAACGGCGCAATGTGCAATTAGAGAAAGAGAAAAATTAGCGGTGAGGGAAAAAAAAAAAAAAAAATCTTAGATGCATCTTGAATCTCTCTTTAAAAAAAAATTCTGCTTCGAAGCACAGAACTTCATTATCAGAGTATTATTTTTTTGTAAGAAATAAACCAGTTTAAATGTTTACAACATGAAGCAAGTCATAACTTAACATCTTTTAAATAATACTCATTTAAAAAATGATCATTTAATATTTTTGGCCACATGTCTAGATGAGTAGAGTGGTGAATGTAGAGGTGTAGGCTAGAAACCAGCGAAACGAGTGAAGCTAGCTCGCAGATCTGAAGATGGACAAACTCAGATCTGCGTCCTCTGAAGAAGAACCATGAAGAAGAACCATGCTGTGTGCAAGTCTGATGTACTGAGATAAAGTATTTCTGGAATACACCGTATGCGTAATCACATCGCACGTTTCCAGGCGTAGCCGGAGGTAGAACGGTGTTGAGGAGCTCCTGCTCATCAGAGATCCCTCGAGCAAGAGGTGATGCTCGCACATACTTCAGAAGGACAAAGCAAATTACCGGGTGAACTGCAAAATATCTGCGTTTGTGCCGAGGTACACATTTTAATCATTTTACTTTAGCTTTAAAAATAAAAAGTGGTCACATACTATACATAATATAAATATAATTATTTATAAACGCAGCATGACGCGCTGAAACGAAATCGCATGGTATTGTAGAGGGAAGCGCTGGGCGATATGACGATAATATCGATATCGTGATAAATTGAGTCACGATACTCTTTTCTGGAACTCAGCTGAATTGATTAGAAGCAGCTGATGTAAAAAGTCTTGAACTAATCTTTAAAATTGTAAATTTTAACAGATTTTCAGTGTTAACATTTAGGTTCAAATAAAAATATCATCAAAAATTTTTACAGAGTTAATGCAGCACTTCTGTTTTAACAGCAGCTCATTAACTAGACTGTATATCATGAATCATGTATATGATATGATATTTTTGTCATATCATCCAGCTCTATTAGGAGGCAAACCATTCTCATCCCTAGTAAAGAAAAAAAAAAAAAAAGACACAGGTTACACTTCCTGAACACACTCCTGTGTTCAGTTTTAGGAAAAATGAGCACACACAGGGAACTAGGACTCACCATCTAATGAAGATTTGAGTTTCTGTTTCTTCTCCTCTATGGAGCGCAGTCTGTCCTCCTGAGCCTTCCTGTACAGGTACTCCTTCCTGAGCCGAACCTCACGCCGCAACTGGAACACAGCAGACCATACAGGAGCAACGTTAGCTAAATAACGCCGATTTTTTCCCCATCTGACACTGCGGCACGGCTCGACAGATTACACCACAATCCTCCGTTCTGGTTTTAACTCCACCAAGCGAGTCCTGAGCTCAAGTGTCCGTGCTGAATTTAGTTTCCTGCTCAGGTACCATGTGAGTCGAGCCGGGACATGTGGGCGGAGCTCAAACCGGTGCAGACCACTGATTGGTCAAAAGCAATCACCGAAGTCACTTTTCTACCCCAAGTTTCTTTTTCTTTTTTACATCTCCTGTTTCTTGCAGAATTGAGATACATCACCACAATTTCATCCTACACACATTTTTAAAAAGTAAAATCCTGAAATAAAGCCAAATACCAAATGGCTTCCTATTCACTTTACTTGCATCCTACATAGAGTAGAACATAACAGAGCTGTGCACTACATGGAGTCAGCCACGTAAAAAGCCTGGTGTATTTTCAGTAAAGAATAAAAGTATTGGCACCCTTGACTCTGTTCAAGCATTTGTGGTGCTACTGAGTGAAAGTCAGCTTCTCTGTTTTTTTCCAGTAATGATTAAAGTATTGGCACCCTCTTGTTTCGGTCATCCGTTCAGTGCTACCTGTTAGACAACATGTCAGGTTTCTGTCCGTTATCTGCACTCTTGCACTCTGTACTAACATATCACAATGTGTCCAGTTATTTCTACGATACACACACACACACACACACACACACACACACACACATATATATATATACATATATATAATGAGAGAGAGAGAGATCACGACTTCTATAGATTTCCTAACAAACTGCTAGCAAAAACCAGCTGTGCTGCATTCAAAAATATCCCTAAAAATGATTTTATTTATTGGCTATGAAAAATAAATGAACACCGAAAAGAACAGAAAATCTTTTTTTTTTTTTCAAACAACAGAAAACAATTAAATCAGCTGAAGGAGTAGCAGGAGAAAAGTTTATGTGCACAAAGAGACACGCCCCCAGGGGGCGGGACCTAGCGTTCTAGAGATTTTAATTGGACGAACACAAGACTAGTACTGGTTGAGTCATCAGACTCTAGATGTCTAGATGTCGCGTCATATTTGCTTCCATGACACTTTAATGACTTTGCGTGTACAGTGTAGCTATGCTAGCTAAGAGAAATGCTATAAAACGTTGTTAGTCAGCTCAATTAATAATATAAATCCATATATTTTGAATTATAATTGGGTTTTTTTTACCTTTCTTGTGGCTATAAAACATAAAACATTTTAACAGAACTATAAGACTATTAACGCGTGTTAAGTACATACAATGGAGCGAACTAGCTTCTAAACCCGAGAGCCACATCCCAAATACCTCCCCCAAGGGACACATTAGTGCACTACAAAGGCCGCAGAATCCAGTATTTCGCACCCTATGTAGTGCACTAGTACTCACAGTAGAGAGATTTTTGGGATTCAGCCCAACGTGATGTACAAAATCAATCGTTACCGGCTGTATAATTCGTAATTAACATAGAAACCACTTAGATTGTTAATTAATCGATCGTAAAAGTTAGATAAATGTTTAAAACTAAATTATTAATCTTACCATTTTGTAATTATTTCCTTCAGCTCGTTCACACGTGCCGCATCGATGACAACAGTAACCGAGCGACCGACCGACTAGTAACGCTGCTTCCTATTGGACAATGGAATAAGCCAATCAAAAAGATTAACGTTGCTTTCAGAATAAAAGGCAAGCAAGCGCAAGATTTTTTTTTTTTTCCAGATTTAAAAAATTCCTGGAAAAAAAAATCTTTTAATAATCAGACAACGCGATAAGCCAGTGACAAGGAAGATTATGTGATTATTATTCAATTCATATGGACGAATATTTACTTCCGCCTCTCTGGTTTCTGATTTGTAAAAACATATTACTTTCAAAGAAATGTTTGATAATTCTGCTTTAAAAAATATATGATATATATATATATATATATATATATATATATATATATATCTTTTTGAGCAATGTTTCAGCATTTTTTACTCATGTAGCTTTGGTCAGGACTGTCGCACAGCTGTTTCTACTAATTTATTAATTAATCAATTAAGCTAATTAATTTAATCATTTCCTGTAAACTGATACTGAATTTCCTCTTCCTCTTTTATGGTCATGTCTTCCCAACTTCACACTGTCTCTTCCTCTCTCTGTGGCTTTTGCTTAATTGTTTTCCATTACACTAAACATACCATACATCGCAGAAGTTCCCTTTTATGTGCTGTGTGTGATGTGAAACCTGATTGTGGTGTTTGGAGTGGTGTTTACTTGACCTCTCTGCTGCCTTTGACACTGTTTACACTACATCTCTGGGGCCTGTGATTGAGTCTCACCGCTTCTCATATCACTGCTATGCTGATGACCCGCAGCTCTATTTGTCCTTCCAGCCTGAAGATCCATCGATCTCATCTCACATCTCTGCCTGCATGTCTGACATCTCAGACTGGATGAAGGAACGCCACCTTAAGCTCAACTTGGCAAAAACGGAGTTTCTCATCATCCCGGCCTGCCCCTCAAACAACCACAACCTCACTGTACGGCTAGGCTCAACCACACTCAAGCCAACCAGGACAGCCAGAAAACTTGGGGGTGACTTTCAATGACCGCTTGAACTTTACAGACCACATTTCAACAACTGCACAGTCCTGTAGGTTCGTTCTGTATAACATCAATAAAATCAGACCCTATCTCACTGATCATGCCACACAGCTACTAGTCCAGGGTCTTGCTATCTCGAAACTGGACTACTGCAACGCACTACTCCTGGGCCTCCCAGCCAGCTCCATCAAACCCCTTCAGATGATTCAGAATGCAGCAGCACACCTTTTTCAACCAGCCCAAAAGGACCCACGTCAGACGCCTCTTCGTCTCCCTGCACTGGCTTCCTGTAGCCGTCCACATCAAATTCAAGTTCTTGATGCTCACGTACAAGACCTTGCCTGGAACAGCACCCCCATACCTCAACACTTTCCTTGAGGTTTTATGTTCCCACCCGTAACCTGTGATCAGTTAACCACCGACGCCTGGTACTGTAGTGCCTACTCCGCAAGACATGAGGTCCCTTTCCAGAACCTTTAAACTAACTGTCCCTCAGAGGTGGAATGAACTTCCAACCACAATCTGGACAGCAGAATCCGTCACTATCTTCAAAAAATGGCTAAAGACCCACCTCTTCCATGAACACTTACCTAACCCCTAATTTATCCCTACTCAAAAAAAAAAAATCTGCACTTCCACCTGCTCTTATACCTCTACTCTGTTCACTTTGCTCCTCTAGCACCCAATTAAAAATCTACTACTTGTATTGTTCTCTGCTTGATATATCACTTTGCTTATATTTCTTCATTTGTAAGTCACTCTTGCTTTTATAATAAGCTCCACTCTTCTGGGAAGGCTTTCCACTAGAGTTTGGAGCGTGGCTGTCGGGATTTGTGTTCATTCAGCTATAAGAGCATTAGTGAGGTCAGGTACTGATGTTGGTGAGGAGGTCTGGGGTGCAGTCGGTGTTCCAGTTCATCCCAAAGGTGTTCAGTGGGGTTGAGGTCAGGGCTCTGTGCAGGACACTCGAGTTCTTCCACTCCAACCTTCACACACCATGTCTTCATGGAGCTCGCTTTGTGCACAGGGGCATTGTCATGCTGGAACAGGTTTGAGTTCCAGTGAAGGGAAACTGTAATGCTACAGCATACA
>CM040477.1:16275433-16289785 GCA_022758105.1 Pangasianodon gigas
GGGGTGCAGTCGGTGTTCCAGTTCATCCCAAAGGTGTTCAGTGGGGTTGAGGTCAGGGCTCTGTGCAGGACACTCGAGTTCTTCCACTCCAACCTTCACACACCATGTCTTCATGGAGCTCGCTTTGTGCACAGGGGCATTGTCATGCTGGAACAGGTTTGAGTTCCAGTGAAGGGAAACTGTAATGCTACAGCATACAAAGACATTCTATACAGTTGTGTTCTTCCAACTTTGTGGCAGCAGTGGGACGGTCAGGTGTCCACAAACTTTTGGCCATGTAGTGTGTTAATACATTCACAAATAGGACCAAAGGCAAAATGGATGAAAGTGAATAAATCCCACATCAACACACACTGGAAGAAATGACAGCAAGCTCAGCAAGTTAAAATATATATATATATATATCTTGAACTTATATATATCTTGAATAGAGGCAAATTCAAGTAATATTTCTCTTTGTCAGATTGTTTTCAAACAAATCTAAGGTTATAAAGACTACGTCTAGATATTTTTTGTCATGTTATGTTTGATATAGTCTAATCTATTGGCAGATAATTTTTTCATAAAATAAAACCATTTTAAGGCAAATTTAAGCCTGAAATTAGTAAATACCTCTAGAAATGGGTTTGACGGTCTTTGTTTATTTTATATTTGTTATATAATAATCTCCGATTGAGAAATATTAGCACACAGTTCCTGTTATGATATCTTCACTTGCTAAGAGTTCAAACGCTGCAGCAGGTCATCTATTACGATAATGCTAAAGAAGGAAGAAAGAGTGCAAGGCTTGAGGCTGTGGCTACTTCCTGTCATGTTCATTTCCTAAACGCTCTCAGCCAAGAGCAGAACATTGCAGTTTAGTGTGTGTGTGTGTGTGTGTGTGTGTGTGTGTGTGTGTATATATATATATATATATATATATATATATATATATATGTGTGTTTTATTCAGAGAGGAAAATGTTCCTGTTGACATCCACACTGATGTTGATCTGTGCAGGTAAGAGAACATGTATTATGCTCTGCAGTGAAGATCTGAAACTCTGATGGCAATAAATAAATAAATAAAACTCATTATTATAGATGACAGCATAGTTTCATGGAACAAAAATAAAATACAAGTAAATAAAATTAGTTTTAAAATGTACATGAGATTAGCAGGGGTATAGGCTGTAAAGGTTTTTTTTTTTTTTTTTTAGTAACTTTAATATTCAAGCAGTCTATATTTCCAAACTAATCATTATATGTATAAATAAACAATCAATTCTTAACACAATATATATATATATTTTTTAAAAAATGCTTAAGCCGGAGCTTAAAATGATCTGAATTTATGCTCATTACATGGTCATGTCTTTAGCCATTCTGGATGGTGACTTGCGTTCATGGTAAGGAAGTGGAAGTGAATAACTATAACCTTAACGCCTGTGAGTGTGTGTGTGTGTTAAAAGCTAAATTAAATTTAAAACATTTTAATCAGTCCACACCATTTACACCATTACTTCACACCCTTCCAGCCAAAAATCAGAAAAGTAAATTTAAAAAGTAAATTTTTTTTTTTTTTAATTTTTAATTGAAACTATTTCAAAAGTTTTTGGAAAAATTTATCCGAACACACAGGCGTCCACGTTCGATTATCTGTTTATATTTAAATTGAGATAAACATAACAAAAATTCTAAACTCAAGCAGCAAATTTGTGTTGTTTTTTTTTGTTTGTTTGTTTTTTTATCGTAACTTCTGTATTTGACTCTCCTCATGGTGTTAAAGTGCCGTTCTCATGAACTGAAGCCGCAATACAAATAATCATTTTTGTCAGACACGCGCTCAGTGTGAAAAGCGTCATCTGTCTGATTCGGTCTTTAAAATTAAATTACAATAAAATATTTGATGTTTAAAAAAACTCAACTCTGGAACTCAGTATAATCTTTATTTGACAAAAAAAAAATAAAATAAATAAACAGAAGGTGGGACCTAGTAAGCAAAAGAGTATGGAAAGGAAGAAAAAAATGTAAAGAAAATTGGCATGGAATTAAGGAAAATATAGGAAAAGAAAAAGGAAGGGCAAGAAAAGGAAAGGAGGAAGTAAAATAGGAAAAGAAAAAAGGAATTGAAGGAAAACTCAAAAGGAAAAAGAAAGGAATGTAAAAGAGAAATGGGCAAGGCACGACAAAGAGAAACAAAAGGAAAGGAAACAGAAGGAAAGGAAAATGGGAAGGGTGCGGAAGGGAAAGGAACAGAGAAGCACGGGAAGGAAAAGGAGAAAAAAGCAGGAAAAGGAACATCAGAAAGGAAAATGGCAAAAGAAAGTAAAGGAAAGGAAATGAAGAGAAAAGAAAAAGGGAAATAAAAGGAATGGAAAGGAAAAATGGGAAAGGAAATGGAAGAAAAGGAAGAGGGAAAAAAATCAAAGGAAATGACAAAGAGAAAAGGGAAAGAAATAAAAGAAAAGAAAAGGATTAGGATGGATAGGAATTCCTCACTGTATTTCAGTGAGGCTAATTTCATGTTTAGTGAACTCTCATTACTTCACAAAATAAAAATGAATAATTCACCATAACCGTAATGACAGAAGCCCAGAACATCTCAGCAGGCGTGTGAGGCATTTCTCTCCGCTGTGACACTGTGATGCCGTGATGCAGTGATGCCGTGACACTGTGATGCCTTGACACTGTGTTCTTCTCCGCAGTCGTGTACGAGTGTCACGCTGAGCAGAAGCTGGAATGTCCCTACGACTCCAAGAATAAAGGCCTGCAGAGAATTTGGTGTAAAAAGGACGAAAATAATCAGAACTGCTGCTCAGGTTTCTCCTTCAATTCAGGGGAAACTAAGCCGGGCAGCGAGAGTCTGAGCGTGCAGGAGGATGAGCAGGGCTTCACCGTGTCTGTGAACAGTCTGCCTCAGGGGGCCGGAGTTTACTGGTGCGGCCTCAAGAACAGCTCCGGCACCATCATCAAACTGGCCGAGTTTGAGCTCCACAGTGAGTCTGCTCAGAGTCAGTGCTTTCATTTATCACCCCGTTCTTATTAAAAAGAGCGTTAAATCAATCAAACTGCAACCGCAAGAAGGAAAATATTCAGTTTAAGCAATTATAGACTTGTCAAGAATGGTTAAAGTATTTTACGTATCTGAAGCCAATGAAATTTTACAGATGATTATTAAATTCATAAATATACATAAACTCTTACTTCTCTACTGTCTCCTAAAAGAAAACATATATACAGTAAGATTTTAAAGAAGATAATAAAGTAAATAAAAGTTCCAAAGTGCAAAATTAGCAATTCAATTCATTACAGTTCCAACATCAGATGTTTCAGAAGACATTTTTCTAACCATCCTGATAAAAGTACACATTTTATTTTAAATAAATACACATTTTATTTTATTTTTTATAGTGTTTTGAAAACCCTTCCAAAGATTAGAAATATTCCGTATTCAGTGGTTCAATTTATAGATAATTATTAAATGCATAAATATGCATAAAATTGTACTTCACTATTGTCTCATAAAAGAACAAAAATATTAAGTGATACATTAAAAAAAAGTTTATCAAATAAAATCAAGATTCAAATGCAAAATTAACAATTATATTCATCCCAATTCCAACATCAAATATTAAACAAAAAAAAAGTAAAAAATATATCTATGATTATAATATAATATAATATAATATAATATTATATCAAATTAAAAAGTTAATAAAATAAATAAAGGTTAGAAGGTGCAGAATAAATTATTAATCATTAATAAATATCAAATTAATAAATAATTAAAATATTAGTATTAGTTAGATAGATAGAGTTCTAACATAAAATTTTTAATTAAACAATCAAATACAAATTATAATTATGATTAAATTTGATTTGATTTGATTTTGAAAGCCCTTTTCTTCTTTAGCCCAGATGTAATGTATGTCCTGATTTCGACCTCTTTAAAAAGCAGTCACTCTTGTTTTTAAATTTCCTGTAGGATATTTCCAGGTTTATTTCTAGCACTTTAACTTTTTCAACTCTGCCATTGCATAAACATAAACATAACTAGATTACATGCGTGTTGTAATACTGTCCTAAAGTGAAGCACAAATAAGAAATATTACATTTTTAAAATTTAAGATTTTGATCTGATGGCTTGATTCTGTACTATGACATTTTGGTCAAGTGAAAGATTTTGTGATTAAAACGGAATTAAAACTACGTCTATGGCACTAAAAATGAATTACACATTCATGCAATTCTTAAAAACATTTTACAAATAACACAAAGAAGATTAAATGATTGAAGCTGTTGTAAAAAATATTCATTTAGAGACTACAGTACAGTGAAAGACAAAAGGCCGTAAGAGAGAAACTGTACAGTACAGTATCAGTATCAGTGTGAAGTAAATTTCTCTCATTTTCGCCTTAAAGCCCTATCAAACGTGAACAGTGAAGACTGATCGAGGTTAAAAAGTGTTTTTACAGTGGTGTAAATGTTATCCTGGTGCTATACAACCACATGTGAGACAACTGACAACAGGCTACACACGGTATTCACGGAAAAGTGTATCACATCATAAACGCCTTAATAATCATTCATTTGATCATCAGGTTGTGTAATGCGTGGCTTTTCTTCACAAGATGACTCACTTCACTTAAACACCCAGACACAAACAGGAACATGTAATTACAGACGTGGACAAATTTGTTGTTACCTTTCCACGATAAAGGAGAACCCACAATTTTCTCTGAAATAACTTGAAACTGACAAAAGTAATTGGCATCCATCATTGTTTATTCCATATTTAATAAAAATCAGACTTTTGCTTTTTGATTCAACAGAATATTTTAAATGATAAATGAAAATGGCATGGACAAAAAGGATGGGATCCTTAACCTAATATTTTGTTGCACAACCTTTAGAGTCTCTGTAGAGCTCAGTGAGACTTCTGCAGCTAGCAACAGGTAGTTTGTCCCACTCTTCCTGAGCAAACTGCTCCAGCCGTCTCAGGTTTGAAGTGTGTAAGTGTGTCTTCTCCAGACTGCATGTTTCAGCTCTTTCCATAGATATTTGATAGGATTCAGATCAGGGCTCATAGAAGGCCACTTCAGAATAGTCCATTGTTCTGTTCTTAGCCATTCTTGGATGCTTTTACTGTGGGTTTTGAGTCTTTATCATGTTGGAGGACTCGTGACCTGCGACTGAGACAGAGCTTTCTGACACTGGGCAGTACGTTTCGCTCCAGAATGCCTTGATAGTCTTGAGATTTCATTGTGGCCTGCACAGATTCAAGGCACGCTGTGCCAGACACAGCAAAGTAGACCCATAACATAACCGAGCCTCCTCCATGTTTCACAGTAGGTATGGTGTTCTTTTCTTTGAAAGCTTCATTTTTCGTCTGTGAACATAGAGCTGTTGGGACTTGCCAAAAAGCTCCAGTTTTGTCTCATCTAAACAAAGGACATTCTCCCAGAAGCATTGTAGCTTGTCAAAATAAAAATCCATTCTGGTTTTTTAAGTTTTTCTTTCAGCAGTAGAATCCTCCTGGGTCTTCTTCCATTGAGCCCACTGTTGCTCAAAAAGCGACGGATGGTGCGATCAGACACTGATGTAGCTTGACCTTGGAGTTCAGCTTGTATCTCTTTGGAAGTTTTTCTTGGCTCTTTGTCTACCTATTGCACTATCCTTCTGTTCAATCTGGGGTTGATTTTCCTCCTGCAAACACATCCAGGGAGGTTGGCTACAGTCCCATGGACCTTAAACTTCTTAATAATATTTGTAACTGTATCACAGGAACATCAAGCTGCTTGGAGATGGTCTTATAGCCTATGCCTTTAACATGTTGACTATAATTTTCTTTCTGATCTCCTCAGACAACAGTCTCCTTTGCTTTCTCTGGTCCATGTTCAATGTGGTGCACACGATGATACTAAACATCAGAGTGACTATTTTTCTCCATTAAATAGGCTGAATGACTGATTACAAGATTGAAGGCATGTGTGATACTAATTAAAGAAAACAGTTAGCTTGAAATATGACTATAATCTGAATATTTATAATCTTTTCTAGGGGTACCAACAAATCTGTCCAGGCCATTTTACAATATCTTTGTAGAATAAGCAATAATTTTATCCCTTTTCACACTTTCTTTGCTTTACTCTATGACATACCAAAGGCATGCAGGTGTACATGAGACAATTGCTTTTAATTTCATCACTTTTCAGGAGGAATGAAGCATTGTTTCAGTGCGCTGTAAGGGTACCAACGAATTTGTCCACATCTGTAGCTGTACTGTAATGACTGCTGTAACAGAAACTCGATTTTACTCCAATTTTAACAAAAAGTCAAAAGATTGATGACAAAAGTAAAATAAATAAATAAATGACTAACATTTTTAAATACTAATACTAGGCTATAGTAAAACCTGCTTTTTTATTTAAAAAAAAAAAAAAAGACTAAATTATTTTATAAATACTAATTTGTGAACTGTTTCCAAAACTTTTATTAATAGTGATTTTTAGCCTATAGTGAAAACCATTCATACTTTTAAACAAAAGTTAGATTTTTTTAAGTGTTAGTTTTTAAATACTAATTTGTAGGCTTTGCTGCAAAAATAAAACAAATTTGACTTTAACTGAGGAAAAAAAGGAATAAATAAACAACTAATTCTAATTTGTAGACTATAATGAAAACCACTGATGCTGATTTTTTTAAAAGGTGGATTTTTTTAATCACAATTAATGAATAAATTGCTAATAAATAAATAATGGCATTATTTTTTAAATGTAGAATGATGATGAATTATGGTGAAAACTGTCTTCTTAAAAAAAGGTTGGTTTTTACAAGAAAATTAAAAATAAAAAAAATACTAATTTGTAGGCTATAATAAAAAAATCTGTTGAATTTCATTAAAACAAACAAACGACTAATGTTAATGACTATTGTTATGAAAATTTAAAAAAAAAAAATTTGACTATTTTTTGATTATTTGATTACTTTTTTGATTATTTTTAAAATTCTACTTTGTAAGCTACAGTGAAATGCTGTTAGGAGAACACCAAGATCTCCAAGTAAAGTAAAAATAATGAAAATGATTGAATCATTTCCCAGTTTATAAAAGCAGAAGTATCATTTTGTCTTATTAGTTCAAGGCGTTCTAAAGATATTGCAGCTCGCGTTTGAGAAGAGATTTAGCGAGATTTCCAGAATAGTTTACATTTACAGCATTTGGCAGACACCCTTATCCAGAGTGACCTACAGTTATCTAAGTTTATTCAACTCATTTGATATGAACTCATGATCTTCTAGTCACTAGTCCAGTGTTTCAGCCACTGAGCTAGCACTTTTTCAGGTCCTGAGTGAGGTTAGTAGGAACGCTTGTTTGCTGAACACATGCTGAATTTTTGGATTCTCCCACAGATCCGATGGATTTGGTCTGGAGCATCATGCGCTGGCTGCTCTTCGTCCTGCTCATGCTGTCTGTGATTTCAACTCACATGTGCTTCAGCAGTGAGTGTCACAATGGTTAACAGGAACGGATCTCTTATTTTAGCTAGAAACCACAAACATGACGTCCTTCTGTTTTCTGTACTGAGAGAGGATTTTTCTCATGCAATAAATAATCTTATTTCCCTTCTTTTGCAGGGAGAAAGGCAAAGGTAAATTACGTCTCCTGACACTGATACACGTACAAACATATACGTCTGCACAAGGATACATTCATGAAGGTGCAGTTCTAGTCGACATTACTGGCATACATTTTTTAAAATATCAGATATCAAGTCAAATATTTTCAGTTTTATGTTAGAGATATCCGAATTTTTCACATTTCTGAAAGTAGTATACATGATGTACCGAAAATAACGTTAACCAGAACTGCATTACTCATGAATAAAATCATTATCAAACTGACAGTTTGTATGCAAAAGTTTAGGCACCCCAGACCAATTTACATATTTTGTTACATTTTTAAGCGAAACAATATAAACACAATCTCTGCAGCATACAATTTCTAAAAATAACATGTTTTCTGCAGATATTAATGTAGTTGAGAAAAACATAGCTATTGTGGCATTGAAGTTTGTACACCATTCCAGCTGTAAAGTCTCAGAACTTAATTTAGATCTTAACTGATTCATTTATGACTCGTTGGTCAGGTCAAGGAATGTCATTAGAGCATAAACAATAAATTATTTCACTTCAAACCTTGTGCTAACACTCAACAAGCTTCTCTTTTTTTTTTTTTTTTTTTTATATACTTTTTTTCAAAAATCAACAAATTGTGTCATTTTCGGCCAGGGTGCCCAAACTTTTGCATACAATAATATGTAGGATTATTATGAACACATAATTTTTGGTAATAAATTGAGAGATTTAATTGAACCTGTAACTGCATAACTGTTATTTTGTTTCAGGAGTGAGGCGTACGATATGAAAGTGTCCAGATGGGAAACAGGCTTTTAATGCAGAGAGGCTGTTGAGAAGAATGATCTAGTCCAAAACTAACTTATATTTTGTGCATAAAGCTTAAAAATGTATATGTATATGTGTGCATGTGTGTGTGTTCTTTTTAAGTAAGAAATCAGATCTCAGATTATGACTAAACCTTTTTTAACCCTGTAGTTACACACACATCATTATTTATATATATATATATAAAATATGTGTGTGTGTGTGTGTGTGTGTGTGTGTGTGTGTGTGTGTGATCTCAGTGACTTTGACCATGGCAATGTTGTTTTCGCCCACAACAGTCTCTAGAATTTACACAGAAAGATGCAGGGAAAAAAAAAAAATTCAAGACGCAACAGTTCTGCGAGCGGAAATGCCTTGTTGATGAAAGAGGTCAGAAGAAAATAGCCAGACTGGTTCGAGGCAACAGGAAGACTACAGTAACTCACATAACCGCTCTGTACAACTGTGGTGAGCAGAAAAGCATCTCAGAACACACTGAAGCGCGATGTGGATGGGCTACAACAGCAGAAAACAGGAAACTGTCAACCAAGAACAGGAAATGGACAGTTGAACATCTGGAAAAAGACGAAGTGATATTCTTCAACTGTCCAGTTTCAATGAGTCTGTGCCCACTGTAGCGTTCCTGTTCTTGGCTGACAGGAGCAGAATCCGATGTAGTCTACTGCTGTTGTAGCCCATCTGCCTGAAATGCTTTTCTGCTCATCACGGCTGTATAGAGTGAATATGCAGTAACCATCCCATCAGCTCTGGTCATTCTTGTCCAGTATAAACACACAGTACATATAGTAGGAAGCCACAGGATTTAAAACGGTGATGCTTACATACAGTGTTTTCGTCAGTTTTAAGAAAGTAGAAATGTTTTTGTCTTGAATGCTAAGTGTCATTTTCATGTAAAACCACATCTCCAGATCTGATCTAAAATCTAATCACCCTGTTTTTTCCTCCTCATGAAATGTACAATATGCTTTTGAGTAACCATGACAGTATTAATGGAAAGTAATGGAGGGGAAAAAAAGCAACAGAAGGTGTGCTGGCTTAAAAAAATATTTTTAGCATCAGTTGCTGAAATGATGAAATGTAACGAGTGAGTGAAAACTGTATCTATCAAGCTGTTCATTTCAATTAAAGTGCAATATAATGGTGAGAAATTACACAGCTTCTTTATTCCTTTCTCTATTCTTAATAGACAGCCTGTGCCTTTTGACTCCTAATCTGCACCACACCGCTGTACCACAGTAAAAAAAAAACAAAACAAAAAAAACAGGAAGCAAGCATGATGGAGGAAAGTCCGTGCTATATTTTTGTATTCATTTTTTTTCCCCACACACAATTTAAAGTTGTATGAAGTCGGACAGGAAGCCAGTCGTGAGTGGGTGTCTGTCCAAAAGTGCTGTTTGTTTGTTACGAAAGCCAAAGCCACTTGTGTGTGTGTGTGTGTGTGGGTGGGTGTGTGTGGGTGGGTGTGTGTTCAGTAATTTTTATATCATCATCTTAGAGTCTGAGCTCCACACAGAGACAGACATTCAAACTGAGTTAATTACAGCCATATGAACATGGAGTAGCACAGTTTTCTCTCTCAAGTCTCTTGAACTGCTGTACACAGCGCTCGAAAATCAACACAAAAACCAAAAAGTGGCAAAGAAAATAGAACAACAACAAAAAAGAAAACAGGAGATGTGTACATTGCACTTAACAGGGTTTGGTCTCAAGCATTAAAGGAATAAAGCAATAATAGCAATAATAATAATAATAATAATAATAATAATAATAATAATAACAATAATAATAATAATAAACTGGTCATCAGCAATGCATAATGTATCTGAAAATCTGAGAAAGCAAAACTCACAAAAGCATCACAACATCTGAAATGGAAATGTCTTTGGAACTGCAGTGTTTTTAATTTCTTACTTATTTCCTACCTACGCGATCATTTTTTATCCCATTACGGTCGTTTTCAGACCTTCTATAAAGCAGCTGCAGAGGGCAAGAGGTGTGTGTTCGTCGTTTAAAGGTGTAGTTCAGAAAAATAAACCCCTTTACCTCAAATATAGTCGATCAGGCAATATGCGTTCGGTGTCTGATGATAGGTGGCTTTTCTGTTCTTTCAAAGTTTTATCTTAAACCCATTTCTTGAAGTTTCATCAAAAGCTTTTGACTGACAGTGTAGCTTACAAGTAATGGAAGTCATAAAATCACCTAAAATCATTTCCATAAAATCATTTCTGGCTTCATGTGCTATGTGAAATAAGCTCAAAGACTGAATTATACTTGCTTTTAACTATATGAAGATGTGTAAGAAGGCTGTTGCACGTATCCCACGGTCATTTGGAGCATCGTTTGTGCAGAAATTAATGCTACGCGTCCGTGTGGTGCAATACCAATGTAAACAGCAGGGGCAGTATAGCACCATGTGACACTGTCCGCTCCTGAGTAAAAAAAAACACTAGTGTCTCAAATCGCATACTTATACTATTCTATAGCATTATCGAACACTAACCCTAACCCAGTTCACCTATTACAGTTAGTGTTTGAATTTTAAAAACCTCTCACACAGCCATCAAACCGAATGAAAGATCTGTTTTGTGTGCCAGTGTTCTAGATTTTCTAGATTAGTAATAATTTTGAAGGTAAAGTCAGAGTTTTAGATTGGAGACACAGCCCATGACAGCAATCATGACGACAGCAGAGAGTTTTAAAAAGAAACAAAGCTCTTCAGTGTGTTTAAACATTAGAGTTTGACTTGGAAACCTGACAGACAGGGATGCCATCTAGTGGACGTCGCTTTTAATCCTCCAGATGTACATAAACATAAACAAGGTGAGTATGTGAACGATGTCGCTCGTGTTGCCGCCGCTTCTGCACGCAAAGACATGCGTCGAGTACAAACTGGCCTTAAAAACCTTAAAGTTGCACATGAACATCCATTCAAGCTGGAATTACAAGCAGGAAATCATTTTAATACTCTAGTTTCCGATTTATCCCTAAACATTACCCTTTGACCAACTTAGTTAGCTAAACGCAAAAACTTCATAATCCTGAAATTGTAACAACGACAATTCTGCATTGCTGTAATCTGTAAACATAAACAAAACTTCACTGTGTAGCTGAACACTCAATGTCACAGAGGCGGCCATCTTGGACAAGCAGAATAACTTTTTTTCCCCTCAGTGCAGTTTGGTATCGATCCACATTAAAAGTGCTGCTTTTTCAAAGTCTGGCAGTGGAATTGTAATGAAACGAACGAGGATGATAAAGTTTGAATGCAACGATGTAAATCCAGACTTGTATTTCCAAAAAATTTAGGAGACAGACTTCCGTTAGCTTCAGCTAGCTAAAACTAAATGCACCGAACACACCTCGGCTGATCAACTACGACTGAGATAAGGAGAAAATGACTCTTAATTTGATATCTCATCAATCCACTATTTGCTTAAAGATACAATCATTTAAAGGATGGAACTATTTAAGTAGCCACTTTGACTTGTTCATTATGTATACACATCAAAATGGTGTTTTGTAGTATGAAGCAAAGGTAATTTCTCCACTCATTAGTTCAGTGACAAAATATATATATATAGGAAGTGCAGTTGCCTTGACTTGGTATTATAAAACACTGAATGTGACCTGGATGTCTGAAAAGCTCCACAGATATGTCAGAATGGCGACCAACCTGAGAGCTGAGTGAATTCTGAAAGAAGTTCAGCCAAAAATGTACACACTTGATTAGCCAAGAAATGTTTAGTCTCTTAAGTTTGTTTCTTTAGTTTTGCACTAAACTTGCTTATAAATAAGAGAACCTTCTAGCTACTTCTAGCTACATCATCACACAATTACTTCAGTCTTATTTATAAAAAACAGTCGTGGCTACATCTTAAAGCTAAATCGCTTTCTTCTTTCTTCAGCACAAAGCTTGACATCACTCAAAGCCAAAATCAGACTATGGCAGGAGGCGTGGCCTAAATTGTGAAGGCGGAGTTGTCCATTAGCTGTGATTTGGATGATCAAAATACGAGTTACTTTGTGTGTGATTTAGTTTGCTTTTATTACTTGTTAGCTATTTTAGCCTCATAGCTACAGGGCAAATCTAAAGAAGCTCATTTTATTCAGATACGAATCGTCTTGGCTGATCAAATATTGATGATGTGGAGTAAGGAGACATTTTGGACTTTTAACATTTTTGGCTGAACTATTCCTATAAAACAGGCCTACGTTTCCATTATACATGAACCAGTGGCAGAGAATCGCTTTTGTTTTTAAATCCTTGCAAGTTGTATCATTCCAAAAAGAAATCTACAAGAATGTCTTTCTGGAAATTGGAGAAAAATAATAAGTATACACAAGCACAAAGTACAGTACACAGCACACGTCACCTACATTATACACCAAAACTAAATGTACAGAAAAGAACGCTAAGCCATGCCCTAACACCGACGATAAAAGAGTCATGCGTTTACGACAGAATAGGCATGTGCCGATATTACGGGTTATTTCCCAATGTTATCACAATATTGTGTTAGAATTGCGGTAGCGCTTGTGGTAGCTAGCCAGGATTTGTTAGTGAAAACATTGTTATTACATGTAATTTCTGGAAAAAGCTTTGCATGTTGGATATTACATCCAAGTACATAGTACTGATGCATTTGACATAACTCTAGGAATGGGAATTACATTTTTTTTTTTTTTTTTTTGACCTCCGTGCATTTAAGCTACTAAGTTGGGAAAAAACTCGGACGCTTCGATGTTTGTCTTTTGTTAGCAACAATCATTAATAATGTTAGTGATACAAGTGGCATAGTTATCTCCTCAAAACAGTGAACTGTAGAGTCAGTGTTATAGATTTAACAAGCGATGATGTCTGTATGGTGATTGATCTGAAGTAAATACGTGTATATACAGTATAACTCATTTAAAGGTAAGAAGTGCTACTTTGTTTACTGTTGATGCTGTGAGGAGCCATGTTGATTTGATGTCACGTGCTGAACTCAAGGCTGGGGAGACCTTCCCAACTTTCCGAGGAGACATTTTCTTACATTTTTCCTAGTCAGAGGTTGGAAGTTCGGAGCAACGAGCTTTCGTCAAACGCGATATACCTTGTCTCTGTACTGCAGTTCTCGGTGCTACAATGCAAAACTTTGAATAATGCGTAAATGGCTTTTCTTAAAAATAATATTTGGTCATTTTAGAATAGGAAATATAAGTACATAGTAATTAGTGTGAAAAAAATAACAGGTGTACCTCAGGACTCAATGCTAAGACCCCTTTATTTTCAGGTGAAATGCTAAATATTGATTGGTGAATGTTGACTCGTGTCAGGCTGCGTCACACCGCGCCATTGCTGATTATTTTCCTATAACAACATGCCCCCAAGTGTTTTATTCCCTACTTGTTATTTTGTTCTGGTTTCTGGTTTTGTTCTGGTTTATTAATGCTGAAGTTTTTCACCTCCTAATGTTAACTTATGCAGTAAATAATGTTAAGGGAACCATAATATAAAGCATGTATGTATTTATGGAAACTTCTTAGCATTAAATACCAGGTGTACGTGGTATTTTTTGACATTGCATTACACATTACACTATGCACCATGTACCAAGGATTAATTGTAAGTTCTACATCATTAACATTTAATTTGTGAGTAATTATTGTGTTGAGTCATGAGTTATACAAATCTGGTCCTTTTCACACAAGTCACTATGTAACACTATGTAAACTGCTTGTAATTACCACATACACATTACCTTTTAAATACCAGGTACTTACTTGTTTGCATCAGAGGGCACTCTAACTGCTAAGTCGGAATGCTTAGTGTAACAGACTTTAAAAGTATGGATTTCTCATCTGGTGAACAGAATTGTGGGATTGCCTTCATTGCTTTTCCATCTGTTCAAAGAAAAATACCTCAGAA
>CM040477.1:16289885-16325650 GCA_022758105.1 Pangasianodon gigas
GGAAAAAAAAAAAAAAAAAAAAAGGCAAACAGATACAGTAGAAAAGCGAGTAGCCAGTCGAATCTTCACCCTGGAAAAAAGTTACATGCAGGATGCAGGATTTCTCAATGGCTTCTCCACTTATTGCAGCTGGAGTTGCGGGAGGATGCTCCCTTCCCTCCTCCGTGGTGGAAATGACAGGCGACCGAGAGCGGGTTTTAACATCATCACTCTCACTCTGTTCGACACACACACCAGACCACGTCGAGAACTGCGCTGCTGAAATGCCAACGACACATCGAGGCCAGTAGTGCAGGTTGAAAATTCGCCACGTTTCGTCCTCTAGAGCTCCTCGTAGTCTCCCTCCTCTCTCTTTTCCGCTGCTTCTCCTCCAGCCAGGAAGGCCTCCAGATCGTCCAGCTCGCCCGCTTTCTTGCTCCGGGACTTTTTCTTTTTCTTCTCTTTCTCATCTGCGGCTCCTTCTGGCTCCTCGCGCTCCTTCTTCTTGTGTTTCTTCTTCTTGCTGCTTTTCTCTTCATCCTGAGGAGGAGGATGATGTGAACGACAAGGTCAAACAAACAGCAAGAAAAAAGGAAAGTCTTTCATACATGACTGAAACTGTGTCAGTTAATATGCGTTACTGTTAACTAAACATGCACATTGATTGAAACTATATGCCCTTTCAGACAGATTAAAATGCACCAAAAATGAATCAATATGATGACTAAAATTTACATTATACATTTTTTATCCAAAGACTAAAACTATGACTAAATTAAAAAAAACAAACTAAAATTAATGTAAATGTAAAGCTACAATTTATAACCATTAGTTATAGATATAAACATTAGCACTGGTCTCCATTTTAACAGATTAAACCAGAAATAAAAATAGTGCTTTAATAAAAATAGGTTTGAAATACAGTCAGTAATTTGTTTTGGTGTATTTAATTGAAGTTTTATTTACACTAGATAATGACGCTATCCTTCCAATGAAACCAAACAGTATTTTTCCAAGACTCTGATGATTCCTGATCCTATTTAATCTATACCCGATATTTATCTAAAAATGCAGGAAGCAGTTCTTTCCTTGCATTTTTTTAAATGACCTTTTTGTATTCAGCAAACAGTGTGAAATCTACTGCTGCTTATTTCTACTATCTGCTGCCGCATAAACACAACACCGATGCTTGATTCCTTTCACCTCTTTACTCTTCTTCTTCTTTTTCTTCTTTTCTTTCGTGGAGTGCTTGCTTTCCTTTTCTGCAAAACAGACAAGAACTAACTCAGCCTTTTGCATTTTCCACTTCATACGAGGTACAGATTTAAAAAAAACAAAAAAAAAAAACAGGAAATGAAATGTAGTGCTACAGGAAGGACTTGCCATCTTGTTCATCACTGCTGTCTTTGCTCTTGACGCTTTTCTCCTCGAAGCCCAGGCCGAAAAGGTCGCTCTCGTTCTTGTGTTTGAAGGAGCGCACGGAGGACTTCGGGGGCTCGGCAGGGACGAGTTCATCGTCCGAGAGGTCGGGAAGGTCAGACCTGACAGGGAAGGCGTCCTTTGTAAAAAGAAACATGAGAAACAAACGGTCAAGATTTCTGTAAAAAAAAAAAACAGGAGCCTAATTATAGCTGCAGAAAACAAAATGTTTCACAACATTAAATATAAATATTAATGGATAAAAAAAATATGGCATGCCATACTATAACAAATAAATTAAATTTTAATCGCTGGGAAATTGCTGTGGTATAAGAGGAATAAAACACTTCAGGACGTGCTGTTGCTATTGGAAAATAATCAACTTCAGGGTGGTAACAGTAACTCTGTTTCATGACGCCACACAATCTGTGATTATTTTCCTATTACAGCATGTCGCCAAGTGTGTGGACGCTCTTTCCATCGCTGTTCTTGCACAGCTGGATGCAGAAAATAAACCAGCTTTAAAAGCAATTCTCTTTGAACAGAGTTTTAATTCGAAGCGAATTACTGAACCCTTGAACTGCTGTTATTTAAAATCATCTTTAAAAAATTATGAAGTCTTTAGCAGATAGCAGGATGTAATTTCATTTCACTTAAACAACGTGATTAAAGACCTGTCTCTTACCTTTTTCTCTTTCTGCACAGGCTCCTCCTCGCTCTCGAAATCGGGGTCGTCCATGACGAAGGAGAGCATCTGCTGAGCCACAGGGGCCTCGGGGTCCGTATCAGACGAGTCGCCCTGAGGAGGAGCCGCTTTCACTTTACCCCGCTTCGGAGGCGAGTGTGTGTGCGGAGCGTGTGGGAGGTGTGCGGGAGTCGGCGTGAGGATCGAAGGCTCTGAGATCATCTGAGGCTGGAGTGAAGGCACAGGCTTCGCGAGTTTGGGTTTTTCCTCCAGCGCTAAAGAGCTCAAATCATCCCTGGAGGAGAGAGCATTAATGAACGTTAATGCTACATATTTAGCTTAGGATTTCAGGAAAGTGAAACCTCGTCTGATCAACAACACTGAGCTTACAGGTGGCTGTCCAGCTGGATGTCCAGATCTTCATCCTTAGCCATGACTGGTTTGGCTGCATCCTCTTCCTCGTCGCTGGATAACGTGATATTAAGATCTTTACTGGGGACTGAGGATCTGGGCTGCTGCATGAGCGCAGCATCATCGGGGTCCAGATCGTCCTGAAACCCTGCGACCATGGGGTTTCCTCCTCTCCCTTCTCCATCACTGATGGACAAGGTAAAAAAGAAACAATGGTTGACATGCAGATTGAATTTACATGAACAAATCACTACATTTGAACAATCTTACAAGCCTCTGGTACTGACATGGAGCTCAGTTTCCTCAGGCAACCATTACATCACGTGTGTTTCATAATACATGGCGTAAAAATAATAGCCATGGAGGATTTTACAAATTGTTACTTCTGGCTTTGATATTTTATCCTACGAAAGTCAAATCCTTAAGTGTCAATGCTCAGGACCAGGACATCATCGTAGACATGCTTTAACTGCTTTAGCTGTTTATTCTAAACATGGAGCTGCTTAAAATAATAAACTGGCTTTTATATCAGAATTACAGATTACATCCAGGTCATAGAGTCCACTGATTCTCGGCGGAAATATTAATTTTACGAAACTACCCAGAGTGGTCGTGTCTTATTTTCAAGGCAGTCATGTAAAAATCTTTAGTTACACAAGAGCCATGGTGACGAAATGACGCTCCTGATGTCTTGGTTCCAGATTAGCACCATCTTTTTCAGTGGAAACGTGGTACAGTTCCAGATGCGGTCTATGTGTAATGATTGGACCGTTTTTGCACCTGAGAAAAATCTTTAGGAATTAATATTCTCCATGCGAGAAGAATGAGGCTAATTACCGGGGACTTTGATAATTAGCCTCATTCTCCTGGGATGGAGAAATAAATTCGCGAAGGGTTTGTTGTCAGATTTAAATGTCCACGTTATTTCTGAGTGAGTCTCCTTATCGTAAAGCTGACAGAGTGTGTGCTGTACCTGTCACTGTCCGCGGTGGTCAGCTGTGGCTGCGTGTTCATGCTGGGTTTGGTGCTGGAGGGGACGCTGTCTTCTAAGAAACTCTTATCCAGTCCTTCATCTGGCACAAAGTCATCCACACTCTGCACCGTGGGCGGGGCTCGGGGAGCTGCTGGCTCCGCCTCTGCACCAACAACCCAAAACACACAAAAACCAATTCAGAGCAAAATCAAGGCTTGGGAGGTTTCAGAATTTTTAACCTCTGTATTATGTAAGTGATATGAAGAGCAATGAGACACTAATTCTGTACAATCAATAATAATTTAACTTGATCTTAATTTGTGGTTTTCTCAATTAATTAAACACAATCAGCTGTGATATGAGTGAACTTACAGTTCTTAAGTTCACACATGCCTTGCGGAATCTTCAAAATGTTAATAATTTAAAAGAATTTAAGATAAAAATGCACATTCGTGTACAAAAATAACAATTTTACACCGATCATCCTGTTGAAAAGTTTACACCCCCCTGGCTCTTAATGTATCATGTTGGCTTCTTGAGCATCAGTGAACGTTTGCACCTTTTGTTATAGTTGTGTATGAGTCCCTCAGTTGTCCTCAATGTGCAAAAAAAGGATCTCAAAATCATATAGCCACTGCTGGAAAGGGGTCAAATATGCAGAAGATGTTGGCAAAGCAAAGAATGTGCAGGACCTGGAGGATTTTTCTGAAGAACAGTGAGCTGTTTAACTGCTCAGGACAAACAAGGGACTCATGAGCAACCATCATAAAATATAAAAACAGTCGTTGATCATCAGGTAACACACACGGTATTAAGAATCAAGCATATGGAAACTTTTAAACTGGTTCATTTGTGTAAATTCAGTTTTATTGTGTCTTATGGACTATATGTAAATATCTGCTATGTGAAGTACTTTATTCAGGACAGTACTAAATTTAAAAAAATGCAATTTTTATGATCCCTCTTATTTATTTTGCAGATTCTGCAAGGCGTATGTAAACTTATGACCCCAGCTGTAGCCAGGCATTCGTTTATCCTACAAAAAGTTCCTCAACTTTGTATGATGCAGATTTAAGATACAGCTACATTTCTTTACTAATAAAGCTTCAACTTATTCACAGTATTGTTCCTGCTCAGTGTAAAAAAAAAAAAAAAAAAGTTTTATCATTATCAAGTTCCTGCTGATGCTGGGGGGGTTACAAAGTTCCCACACACACAAAGTCATGTGATCCTCCACTCATGATGTTCACGAGTCCTAATCCTTTGAATTATTCCATGTCTTGGAGCATCAAGCCCCAGGGGGAACTTTTCAAATAGGAAACTGTGTAGAAAGTGTGTGTGTGTGTGTGTGTGTGTGTACGTACATAGTATGCATATATTGTATTTAAACATCTTAAGCTCATCTTAACCAGAAAGCTCAAAGTATTCTGTCCTGAAGACTTTCTCCTGTCAGGAAACTTACTAACACTGGACACTCCTTTCATAAATGTGAACTTAATAACTCCTTAAAGAAAAACGTCACCATTTCAACAGGTACAGACATTTTTGTTTGTTAAATAACATGATTTTAATCCTTGTATTCTTATTATGCTTAGATTCCGTAGAATGTCTACCTTCTGACCAATCAGATTCGAGCGCTGTGGTATAAAAATTATTGTGTCACAACACGTGCAGCAAATAAGCAACCTGATTTGTTAAAGTTCGAGAGCTCACAATGTCCAGACAGAAAAGAGAGAGAAGTGAGAATGTTTTTCTTTTGCCGTAAATGATGTCCTTTCTGTTAACATTGCTGAAAACATGTCATTTTATTACTTAACGTTAAACAACGTGGTTTTTGTCCCCAGATGTGTGCTCGCTTCTGATGACGAGTCTTGCAGATATTAAACCCAATCAAAGATTTGATTTTTATATTTTTATATGTTGTTTTATTTATTAGCTCAGCAAACAATTACATAAGAAATTACAAGTTATAACTTCCTTGCTTTCCAAGCTTAAGAATACGAAAAGCAGAAACACTCACACACACACAACCCGCAGTGTGTGTGTGTGTGTGTGTGTGAGACGCACTCACCGTGGACAGCAGTGGGCATCTCCGGGGTGGCAGTCGAGCCGAACAGCCTGGAGATGAAGCTGCGTTTCTGCGGCTGCTGAGCCGGAGATGGAGATGATGCAGAGGCTGCAGGAAGAGCAACGGGAATCTGAGCATCCACAGACGGTGAGGTGGAGGGTAGCTGCGGGTTCGACCCGATGACAGGGGGCTGCTGTGGAGTGCCGGGGCTGGAGCTGCCCGTGGAGCTGGCACCCGCAGGGACCACGGGGGACTGCGAGCCTGACGATGGGCTCTGACCGTTAGCATCACCAGGAGATCTGTAGCCTTTAGCACGCGCTTCCATCATCTCTAGGAATCTGCAAACATGAGCTTTAGGATTAGCATCAGAGTCAAAGCTAATCAGATAAACACATCAACAATTCCTCTTAAATGTGTTCATGTATTTCCATCTATCTGAAAGTTCTGATTGCGTAAGTATTCACGCCCCGTTGATGTGAAACCCCTAAATTAGTTATTTTGAAAAGAGATGTGATTGCAGCATCAAATTTATTAGCTTGCTATTAAAGAATCAAAAATCACTGTCCCGCCGTCTCACCTCATTAAGCTACATGCACTGTAATTACGTTTCTAACTTCTGTCTAATCTCCATATTTCACTTACACTGCCGTATGGACTTTTTCATTTACATGTAGTGCTTACAGAAGGAAAAGGGTTAGGAGCTTTGTAGACTGGATGGAAGATCACTCACACTAGACACGTGACAATTAAACATCACATCCAAATGCTAGATAATCTTACAATCCGTTCCTCTGATGAGCACTATTTAGCGTTTTCCCTGTTTTAATAATCTAAAAAAGACATGAAATGTCCAGAGGCGTACAGGAGGTCTTACATTTCATAGTTTTGATCCTCTGTCTCTTGCTGGACCGTCAGCTCCTCCAGTGTGGCGTCGATGTCCAGTTGGTTGGTCTCCAGCTGCCGTAACAGCGTCTCTCTCTGCAGGCGAAAAAATGTGTAATCACTATAAGAATTAAACGGAACGTTACATGAACAAAACTATAACAAGTAAAATTCAACAGACACAGAAAAGAACTGACAGATGGACTGATGGACCGATGGCAAAAATCTTAGATAGATAGAAATATGGCCTAGTGTTCCTGAACATGAACATGGTAAGTAACAAACAGAAAGCTATTGAAGAAGAACTATTTCAGATATTCGACCTTGCTGTGACCTTGACCCTGTTTGGACCAATTCCTAAATCAGTTCATCTGCTGGTTTCAATGATAATTCCATAGAAACCCACTGAACCACTCATTCTTGAGATATCAGGCTGAAGGGGAATCTTGGACGAACGCTCGGATGGACACGTGTTCCCATTAATGTGTTCTCTCAATATTGTGTCCGTGCATCCATCCAAGATTCCCATTAATGTGTTCTCTCAAGAACGAGTGGTCCTTCCTGTTTGAAGTATATTTTAAGGGTATTTCAGGCATACATATTAGTAATAAGGATTGCAATTGCAAAAAAAAAAAAAAAAAGGGGGCTTGTACCATACTAGTATAAACTATAAAACTATACAGTATATCGTGTTCTATAAGGAAATAACTATAGTTAAAAAAATCAATTTCAGCCAGATTGTTTCCAATAAAATAAAAGTTTTTGTTTAGGTCTATTCCTTAATTACATGTTACAACATTCACAGTTAGCTAATTGTTTGTGGTTCAACCAAAAAAAAATTTTTTAGAGTGTTTTGGGAATTTGGACTTGCAGTGCAGTAGTAAGACCCACGTAAGTAGTAAGACACATGAACTGTGCAAAATATGTATTATGTAAGGAGCAAAAAACCTTGGAGTGTGCTGTTAGATGGAAATAATCAATGACAGAGTGGTGTGATGAAGTGGAGTTACAATTAACCACCCCAGTGTTGATTATTTTCCAATAACAGCACACTGCAATGTGTTTTCTTCCTCTTATACCACAGCAATTTGCCAACAATTAAATTTTTTATTTATTAATGAATGACATCTCATCCTTCTCATCCATTTAATGTAGTGGAACAACAGAAACTAACTTGTTTGACAGATATCACTTTGTCTACAAAGTTATACGAACAAAATAAAATGCAGCTTGTTAGCAAGAACCCATAAAGCCCAACATCCTGTCCTGAAGACTTTCCCATGGCAGAAAACTTACTTTTTTGGTTTTATCTCTGCCTGTTAAAGCGCTGACACTGGAGACTCCTTGCATACATGTTAATTAAACTTCTTACAGAAAGTCACAAAATCAAATAAATTGTTAAACAACAGCAAGTTTTTTTTAATCCGTTTATTATTAGGCTTAGATTATGTTACGCCATACAAGTCCTTGTGAATGAGCTGTTACCATAGAAACAACAACGTACTAGAACAAGCGCGGTAATATAAACCTGTGACCTGCCTCGCGGCCAGAGCGGCTGTTATAGAAAATGAATCAACACCTTCTGACCAATAAAGATAAAATTGCATTAAGGAAGTAAATTCAAGTGTTAAAATCAACTCGGTCAACTTACTACAACTGACGCCACTCAGAGGTAAGAGGTGAAGGTAAGCCTGCAGTCTGGCTGATTATATTACAGTCTAACAAACACACTAAGACGTAAACTCACAGCCTGGAGGGTTTGTAGAGTTTAGAGTTTAAAAGTTTGCCCCACTAATAAAGTGCACTGTAATGAGATCATGAGACGAGTGGAGTTTGTTCAACTCTGCAGTGCTCCAGGGCTGCAGTCTGACACCACTGATCTAATTACTGCTGGCCATTCGAGACACTCCACACGCGCGCACACACACACACACACACACACACACACACACACACACACACACACCTAGATGAAATATTAAGTGAGTGGCACAACAATGAACTCGAGTCTATCCTCTAGAAACTAGAGAGTCAGCCTTAGAGAGACTGGGTGTCATTGTACTACAGTCTTGAAGTCCAGAACCACTTACCTGAAGCTGCAAGAAAGGAATGTTGAAAAATCGGTGCAGGTATTTGAGGCCGAAGCCATTTTTCATGGAAGACTCGGCGTAGTGGATGTAGGAAGAACCCAGTGGCCTGTTTAGGAAGAAGAGCAAAGTCATCAAACATTTATACACTCTAGACATCCACTGGTCTGACAATGACTCATCCAGTACTGAGTGTTTGAAGATACTGGTTCAAACTGAGGGATTGGATATGATCTCTTTTCTAATCCGAAACATGCACATGTCTTTTAAATCATTGTTAAAACTAGACATTTTGTCAGATAGACAGATGGATTCCTGAAGCTTTAGCGGAAAAATAAACCTCAATGGTTTCTCTATAATCCAAGTGTTCTTAAATTGGATCGTTATATCTCTTGCATGTTATTTCATCATGTCATCATGTCAACGTGTTACACATCAGTATAACCTCAAACTAAAATAGACTAGTGGATTCTGCCTGAGGCGTCACAGCAGCTCCAGAGTTCGATCCTGAGCTCCGGTTTCTGTATGTGTGGAGTTTCACATGTCTGTGTGGGTTTCTTCCGGGTTCTCTGGTTTCCTCCCACCTCCAAAAAACATGCCAGGAGGTGGACTGGCTACGCTAAATTGCCCTTAGTTGTGAGTGAGTGTGTGAAAGTGTGTGTCTGGTGCCCTTCAATAGACTGGCATCCCAGACAGAGTGTATTCCCACTCCGAAGGTGGGAATACGACGAGAGGAATAAATAATATAGGAATGAATGATTCTGTTTCTAACTGCAAAGGAAATAAATTAAATACCAAAAAAAAAAAAAAAAAACTGTAAGGAAAAATCCCAGAAATGGTGGTTTAAGTGAAACAAAGGTCCAGTTACGGTGTTGTTGTGTCCAATATGCAGAGCCCTGATATGTGTATTGTACCAAAATATATTAAAAAAAAAAAAAAAAAAGACGCTTCCTTAACCCACACTAATACAAACAGAAAGAAGAGCACGTATGTGACAAACTTTCTGGAGGATATTAAACATGGTGATATTTTTAATATCAAAGTCAAACGCACATTCCACACTTCTTCCTCCTCCAAGATATAAGGTCCTGGTGTCTTATTCGTACCTGTTGAGGCTGTTGATGAAGTCTCTGATGTCATCAGGAAGGATGACCCTGTGCTCGCCCATGTCCCGATGATTACCCAGCACACACACCGGCACGTGGGTCGGCACTCTGGGCAGCTCCCGCAAAATGTAGTTATAGGTCCTGTGAAGAAAGAAAAAAAAAAAAAAAAAGAGAAGAGAGAGTTTAGAGAAGCATACCACATTTCCTGTTTGTGAAATCTATTCATGTGCATTCCCATAGCTTTATAGCAGGACTATGAGGAATCCCATGCACTAAACCTTTTAGTGTTTCCCAGCTCTAATAATGCGGTTTAAACCTCGTTAAAGACAGGTTAAGTAGATGACGAGTTACTCAACTGTATTATAGCAAGAAAACATAAAAATGCGGAGTGTGGAGTAAGGAGTAAGATAAATCGACGTTAGAAAACATCCCTACTTTTACAAACCTGATTTACTGCTTAATTATATTATCTCTGACACAATTTATATATATTATTAATATTATTAACCATTTCATCCATTTCTTTTACTTTCCAAACAGGTCTCATTAAACCTTTTGCAGTTAAACCGCATACGTAATCTATATTTTTAGCACAGATTTTGTTTATGAATATAATCTATATATTTATATATTATATTAGGGCTGGGCAATCTATATTAATATAACGATAAATTATGTTACGGTATATTTTTCTGTGATATCACGGGTATCGTGGCATCATCTTTTTTTTTTTTTTTACTAACAGTTATGAAGTCTGATTGGAAGCAGCTGATATTTTTCAGATTTTAGACTGGAATTTAGACATTAAAATAAAAATAAAAAAATACAGTTTTGCTAATTAATTCACTAATTATTTAAATATCTGGCTCATTAGTAAAATGTTTAATGTGTAATATCATTTATAATTAGGAAATACACAACCTCCTGACATTATAATGATTGTATAATACATATGACAAACATGATATGATAGTATGATAGTTTAATATGACATTAAATATATATAATAAAATGACAGACTTCCTGGCACCAGTTAGAATTTTTTTTTTACGTAATTCCCTGCTCGGCCCAAATGCTACCAAGTTAATACAGCTAGCAAGTAATGGTAGTACCTCTCAAAATACCACGTAACATTTGCCAGAATTACATTTGCCTTGTAGCTGCAGTCCAAAGCTAAAGAAGCAAATATCAGGCGCAGAAAATATCTGACTGATCCACGACGTTTGAGCTATGTGGAAATCTGTGTACATTTTTGGCTAAATTATTTCTTTAAGATAAAAGATCTTTTACACGAGCGACCTGGAAAACTGTACGCAAGCGATTTCTAAATTTCATCATCCACATCAAATTCAAATTCAAATTTTATTGGTCTCCCTCACACACACATGAAAAAAAAAAATACATACATAGTACGACATGCAGTGAAATGCTTTTTACAACTGTCCAGTGTCATAAAAACAGAATTTATATGAATACAACAGTCAGCTTAAATCCTAACATACTGGGATTAAGAAGCAGAGATTTATAAGATCTTGTTTTCTACCATTGCTTTGTGATGTCGAACATCATGATGACGCCATTACAGTTCTTATAAACGTCCAAAAACTCAGCGTCCAGGGCCATCTCGTTCTCGGCCTGCAAACACACACACACACGCACACACACACACACGGGCAAAACAACATCCCGTTGGAAAATATAATATAGAGCATACACAGTATATTACAATTTATACCACAGTGCTGTTAAATGCTCAATTCTGATTGGTCAGACGATGTTAATTAATTCTCTGTAACAACACTTTTCTATAGTAACAATTGACACAAGGACTCGTTCAGTAGACGCTCCACATAAACGGAATTAAAAACGTGCGTAACCGCCGATATGGTGTTTTCTGTGAGGAGACATTTATGTAACATTTATGGAAGGAGTCTCCAGTGTCAGTGTTGACATTCCATAACATTAAATGTAACTATATCTATAAGTGGATAAAAAAGTATCTGTAATTAATTAAAAAAAGAAGAAATGTAATTGTTGGCAAATTGGTGTGGTATAAGATGATTAAAACACTTTGAAACATGCTATTGTAGGAAAATAATCAACTCTGAGGTGGTTACAGTAACTCGGCTTCGCTCTGGGCCGCATTACACCACCACATCATTGATTATTTTCCTATAACAGCACAGAACCAAGTGTTTTTACATATTTCACTCATATTCAATAATATACTGAGAGCATGCAACAATATATTTTATTTCTATATTAAATATCACAGTAATCAGACCACTGCCAAAGTTCCCTTCATGATTAAGAGCCTGGTGTTATGAGTGATTAATTTTACCTCCTGAGGATCATTCTCTAGCTTCAGGGTATCTCCTCGCTTTTTACCCCTGCCTACACAGACGAAAACAAGGAAGATGAGACAAAACAAGTCCATCAAGAACAAACAGTCAGTGTTAGCAGCTGCTCAGTGAAAATACACAATGCAAAAACAAGAGTGAGCAACGTTCAATAGCCACATCAAGCTGTAATGAAAACCAACACTTGAAGGAAATGATCAGCAAAAAAATTCATTTTTTAATACACCATCAATGTAGTCGATCAGCCAAGACGTACGTTGGGGCCTGACAGTCAGAGCCATGATGGTAAAGTAGATATCAAGTCTTTTTTTTTCTGTAAATATCTGACCTCAAATGATATACACAGACAGAAAATGCAAATCACAGAGACACGAGCCAATCATACACGGCAAGCAAAATTAATTCAGCATCCCAGTGCTTCAGTTAGCGAGACAGCCAGTGGGCTTTATTTTGAATTTGACTGGTCAGAAGCTCCCGGGTTGCACAGATAACCTTATCGTCAAGAAATCGCAAGTTCGAATCCCGACGATGCCGAAGACTCCACTTGGATAGGATTAGTTTTACATGAGAAGGTGAGGTGATGTAATTATTACCAGAACATCTCTAGGATTTTACTCTTCTCCAACACAGTCGTGTCAGTAATTTTTTACAGACTGTGCGTACAAACTTACGCCGTATTTTACCTTCTAGAATATATATATATATATATCCCGTACAAACTGACATGTTGGTAAAGATTGCATTATATCCTGACACTGCAGGATGAGCTCGCTCGTTTCTATCATCACCCACCATACCAAAAAAAAGCAAGCCATGTTTAAAATAAAGAACTTTAAAATATAGATGACATTTAAAAGGACGTATCAGAGATGCTTCTTGGGCTTTTTAGGTGCATTATTGAGCTTCTTACTTAAGAGTTCACAGGTATAGCTTACACACATGGTATGTTATGGTCATGTGACCTACTAATGATCAAGCGCACTACAACAAGCTCTTATAATAACATTCAAAACAATCCGTTTCTATTAAAATGAGTTGCATGTAGGTTGCGCATAAAGTTTTTATCATGACGAGTACATGGTGACTACACTCCCATCTCTGATTTATACAGAGATCATTTAACCCGTGTGAATCAATTATAATTACTACAGATGTCCTCTGGCAACACTGCTTAACTATCTGCCAGAACAGTACGAACAGTAATAACCTCACTCAGATATTGAGACCATTGTTCCATTGATCAAACTGATACATAGTTTTAAAAAAAACAAACAAAAAATTTGTGGAAAAAATTGCAAGGAATGCCATGATCATACGCTAACTCTTACATGTCTGATTTGAAAAAAAAATTGGGATACAGTAAACACTTGATATTCTCATGACAGATTAAGTAATAAATGTCAAAAATATTGCATCATAGTTAGCAACATGTTAAGAGTTCTGTAGTAATATTAGTTGAATGATCAGGGGAAAATGTATCGATTCACAAAATAGGCTGCACTCGCTGGGTGGGAGGGGCATACTCTCTCTCCCCTGTCAATCACAGTGACACCAGCCAATCGTACGCATTTTTGAGCTCATGTATGCAGAAGAGGGTAGAAAGCTCTCTCCTAAGATAGATTCATTGATAATCGTTACATTCAGCCCTAGTGTTTCCGGTAACTTTTTGGATGAGATCGATTTGCATTACTCGTACGCTATGGTGTTATTGGTGTGACTCCAGTGTGAAAAAGAAGACGCAAACATCAGATGTCAAACGCGTCTCGGCTGATCGACTGACTCGGTAAATGAAAAATAAATGTTAATGGATCCCCAAATTAATTTCCTTTTTAACTGGGAAATTTAGGATGGATTTTACTGAATATGTACTTAAATAAATCTATAATTTAAATGCCAGTAGAATAGAATCTGTGAGCTTCAGGTTAGAAAGTGTGTTAGTTTTATTAATCAGAGCGGGTGTATTATAATATCCTTTGTGGTATGCTCTGTGTTGCACACTGTTATAGATCTTTTGCAGGCAGACCCTCAGACACGACCAAGAGTTAAATCCACTTTAATCCAACTGCAGTGCAATGAGTGAAATGTGGCAGCTGTGTTTGCACCAAGATTACACACACACACACACACACAGCAAAAATGCACACACACGCCCGTTAGATACACACACAACTATGACCTAATATCTATCAATCTCTATGCAGAAGTGGTTTCTCACCTACACCTTCAGGAAGAGGGATTTTTTGGCCTGGGTGCACAGTGAGAGCAGAGCAAGAGAGACAACATTAATACACACGGCGAGTCGGCGTGCGTGGGCCGAGCGGCTCAGTAAACCAGGCCGTGCTTTAATAATGCATCTGATGAAAGCATGGCAATGGGGATGGGTGTAATACGAGCATGCAGAAAGCTAGTCTGTCTCTAAAAGACTCATTTTATTAACTTATTTTTTTTTTAAATTAGCATGGTTTAGAAGTACACAGGTATGTGCCGATATAAGATTTTTACATCACGATTAACCGGCTAACCTACAATGTTATCGTGACACCGAATGAATAAACAACTACCTGTTAAACTTGTGTGTTAAAAAGTTGTAGTTAAATGCAATTTTACCACAAAAGGAACCTGATTCAGGACTTCACAGCTTTATTTACTCATGACTCCATGTTAACTTGGTATAAAGAATGGTAGAGAGGACAGTATGTATGTTTACATGCACTTAAGTAATAGGTGCCAATCAATAAATCACCTTTTTATCTAAATACAAATTGTATGCAGCTCTACAGTTTCTTTGCTACACAATTTTCTGGCAAAAAAACGCTGCTGAGTGTATAAGTTTGCACCCCCCCTACAGTTTTTAACGGAAAATTATAAAATATACCTCTATTTTACAGATTATTTACAAACTATTCAATTCCAAGATGTTAAAAAATTAAATGTATGCAATTCCTGCAACAAAACAACAATCCAAATTTAAAAAAAAAAAAATTGGCATTGGAATATTACCACTAACAAGATCCAAAAGCTGTGTATATGAAAGAATTTGAAGGCAGTTATAAACGCAAATGCTGGACATACAAGGTATTAGAGAATATACTGTATCTATTACAACTTAAACCGCAGTGATTTTGAATTTTCGAACCTGATTGGTCAGAAGATGTTGATTAATTTTCTATAATAGCAGCTCTAGCTGAAAAAATATATGGTTTCTATAGAAACAGCTTACACATGGGCGGTCCAAAAAAAAAGTGTTGTTATTTAAGAAAGAAAAACATCATGATCATAATCATTGATATAGCAACATTAACTGGAAGGAGTCTCCAGTTTCAGCTTTTTGTAACAGTCAGAGGTAAAGCTGCAACTTTTTTTTTCCACCACGGATTTTACGTATTGCGGTATCTCTGTAACGTGAAAGTTTTTTTTTGTTTTATTACCTTGAGGGAACGGCAGTTCATGGCTGCTATAACGTAAATGATAACGGGAACAAACTTAACTATAAACAGAGAAAAAATACAATGTGTTGTTCATTGATAATTTAAATATTATAATCATTGCCAAAAACAATGAAAAATGATGTGGTATAAGAGGAATAAAACAATTTATTGGAAAGTGTTGTGTTTTATTCCTTACATATTCAACTGATATATTTTTACTATTAATATCTTAACATACACTATTTAATCACTGGGATAGGAGGAAGGTCTGTTAAGCCGAACACATTAAAAGTTTTGCTGCTATAAATTATATTGCCGTCTTCATTCTGTGCAAGGGTGTGCAAACTTTTGCATTCATTTGTGGAATAACCTAATTATTGGGCTAAAATCAATTAAAACAATGTTTACTGGATTTTTCAAGCTGCTTCAATCCAGAATAAGGATCATATGATCATCTTATTTACATGATCAGAGTATTATTGTGCATGTAAACCCACTAAATGTTTAAGAAAATATCGCGATTTATCGTCTACCCGATTATCGGCACGTACCTATAGATAGTTTTTTAATTCAGTCAACTCAATATATTTTTGAACTAATGCACTAAACAACTACTGTGAAATCCCCAAATCTCGACTGAGCCTTAAACAGTTTTTAGTAATAAAATATAAATGCAGGAAAAATCAGCCCAGCATGCAGTTTATCAGACTCACCTTTATCCACCACGTCCCACACCTCCACTTTCACCACGTCGTCAGTAGCTGTGAACACACCACCACAGGAATGAGGGGAATTCTTTCACGTTTACAAATCACACCTCCTTACTATCCCTAGACCCTTTCTAGAGTCCATGCTAAGAGAGAGAAAAGCAGCTGTTGCAAAATAAAATATATTATACACTAGAGATCCATGATCCATGATGATTAAGTTTTTCGGTACTCATTGATACCGATATTGATAACGAAATGAGTAACCTACTTAGCATTAATCAATCAAATTCAGCTGTTTATGTTTCCCTGATACGTTTACATTGTAGCCATGAAAGGCAAACTTGCGCATGTTCACGCACTTAAGCTACTAGGCTCGTATTTTATAACATTAGCTAGTTGATTTTGAATGAAGTGCACTAGCTAGCTACTACGAGCTATGAAATTGCACGGGATATGAGCAGGGTTTCATTACGTCAGATTCCTTCGTGGTTAATGAACGATAGCATCTGATCATCACGAACAACACACTGGGTAAGAGCTGTTATGTTCACTCACCTAGCGTTGTCTGTAGACATTTTTTTCTCACCTAGCCTGTGTTTTCTGCTAGCGATAAACTCCTCAAGCTGAGGTTTATGTTTCAGATCAGGATCAGGTGTATTGTAGGAAGATGCTGTTGTTTCTCCAAGTTCCTGGTATATTTTGCAGTTTGCAGTGTCCAGTTCGCTGTTCGTTAGCGCGATAAGGCACACTAGGCTTACTTCACATACGATGTTGGTATCAGAGAATTGTTTACAAGTATGAGTAAATGAGAAGGCCAGAACCATCCTTATTATATACCTCAAATCTGTAAATGATATCTAGTTATGCTACTTTGACAACGACAGATTGAATGTTTACGCGAAACAGCCTGCAGTATTTATCTTTCCGTGTGCCTCTGTGAAATCAAAGCGAGCAGAGGAATGTGCACAAGTGCTTCATGCAGTTTGGTTTGGACCTGCGTCTTTGCCAGAGAGTTGAGTCACATCTCGGCAAATAGCTGCTTTTGATTCGTTTCCAGAATCTCTTTGGGTATGAAAGAAAAGCTAGAGTAGATGCAGTTCACAAAACCTAGACTAGGTGCATATGGAAAAGACGCGCTTCAAACTTCAAAGGAGATGGTACTTATGGACAAACACAATAAATAGCTTTGATTAGACAGGTTCTGGCACGTCCATCATGCTGAACACCATCTAACTGGGCTGCGTAACTCACACCGCTACATACTGGGGGTTGCGTTTTTCCACGACGAGCCATCTAAAAGCTACTGATCTACTCTAATGGAGGCTAAAAATGCCCAAGAGTGTTTCTTTACCTGGTTGTGAACCTACAGCAGATAATAATTACACAAGGGAAGACAAGGGAATAAATATCAGTATGCATTATTTGGCATTATACCACAGCGCTCGTGAAAGCTCTATTCTGATTGGTCAGAAGGTGTTGATTATTTTCCTAAAACCATATATAATATAATCGTATTGTATGTACGATAATCCGTTATCTTTTTTAAAGGAAAAGTCCACTCTGAAACACAACGAACACGTTTCTTGAACATCTACAGGAGATTTTGGAGTGACGTGTTAGACAACGCGTTCTACCATCATTTAACACCAAATGAGGGAAAATCTGATATATTTATTTTATATTTAATAATATACTTAGTGACATCACTAGCTGATTTTATACATAGCCCCGCCCCCAAATCAGCTTTTAATACAGTCTCAAATGTATAATGATTTTGACCCAAACATGAACCATATCATATCATATAATATAATCAGCATCCAAGAAGATTTAATTATGTAAAAATCTTTTTTTTTTTTAAAGTTCAGGGTACTTGAATGCGGGGGTTTTCAAATATTTTGTAGCCAGGGACGTCTTGAACTGTAAAATTAATTCCACTGACCCCTTCAGCACATGTTTTATAAACATTATTAAATGTGTACTATAATAAATAATATTTTCCGTATCTAATCTAGCCATAGGCGACTTGTTCTTTGAGTTATAGAGGTTTGGGTTCAACCTAATGAAGTCAAGCGAGCAGTCAAAAAGGCTAATAAGATTAAATCACGGACCCTTTGGCTATGTTTCACAGAACCCCTGCATTAATTAACAACATTTTGGTGAAATCAATTTTCCTGAATAATAATGTTTTGTTTTTTTTTAAGGTATCATGATATTTTTGATATTTCGCCTAAACCCTTGCTGTCAAAAGTGTCACTTTTCAGGAGAAAACTAACGCGTTATATATCGGTTATAACACTTACTCTTGTAGTTCCAGTGGATGCTGGTGACCTGGATCTCCTGCGTAGGGATGTACTCCTCCTGGAACTTCCCTCCCTGCAGACGCTGCCACAGTGTGCTCTTCCCCGTGTTCCTGTCCCCGCGGATCACGATCTTCACTACACCACACACACCAAACACACCGTCAGATTTAAACACCGCAGCAAACTTGACCATATGTTCCCTACTATCCAAATATCTAGTGTGTGTGAAGAGTGCATCATAGAGAAAATTCCTTATAGTGATAATAATATGCATTTGTGATACATTAGGTGAACTCTTGCTCGTTAGGGATCAAGATTTAACCCTGATTTCTGCTACGCAGCTTTGTGACGATGGCTATCATTTAAAAAAATCAGTATAGAAAATAAAGTAAAATAAAATAAAACAAAAGAAAACAACACATTTATGGATTGGCTAGAGCACAATGCAGGCTTCAGCTACATCAGAAATGCGAAAGCGTAAACAGAAACGTTTTCCAGTCGCAGGAATCTCAGCAGCTCTGACAGCATGTTTACATTAATGCGCTCGTTCTAATACATCTAAATCGTTTCTATAGCAACAATTCACACAGGGACGCTATAGATAATAAACATACTGAAAAACGTATAATCGTAAACATACAACAGCTGATATTGCGAAGTTTTCCGTAAGGAGACGTTCGTTTATGGAAGGAGTCTCCAGTTTCAGCAAGTTTCTCCAAGAGAGAGAAAAAGGGAGGCAACTAGTACTTAGTGTTTACAGCTGCTGTGACATAAGTGATAACAGGAACCAACTTGTTTCGCAGACGTTCCACAACTTTAAATGTAACTATAAATGGATAAAAAGTACATGACGGTCGTTAATAAATAAAAAAACTGCAATTGTTGGAAAAATTGATGTGGTGTAAGAGGAATAAAGAGGAATAAAACACCCCAGGATGTGCTCTTATAGGAAAATAATCCTGTCGTAACAGTAACTTGGCTTCATGTTGGGTCACATCACACCACGCATCGCCGTTGATTGTTTTCCTGTAACAGCACACCTGAAGTGTTTTATTTCTTCATTAATTCAGTGCAAGGCATATGACAATCATGATGCGCAGCTCTATAATCACTGTAATCACAAACAACGCTGAAAAAAAGGCCTCTTCTCGAGAGAGAACAATACGACCCACATTTTTCTCCAGCTCAGTCTCGGACTGAACCATTCCCTCAGTAGGGATAATCCGCTCCAAATCCTCTCCACTACTTCAGTGAGTAAACCACTTCTCACATGATTTAAGAAATGGCGTCTGTCTTTGTTATCATCTCAGCAGACTGATGTGTTCATGTTCAGGAAAAAAAAAAACAAAAAAAACATGGCAGACTCACTGTTGTACTGAACGCCTTTGGCGAATCGTCTCTGCAGACTCTGATTCATCGACTGCAGTCCCGCGGGAATGTGCTTCTCCCGCTGCTGGACAGGAGTCTCCGAACCGACCAGCTTCTTCAGAGCAGAGAACATCTCGACGGCGTGATGTGGCTTGGAATTCAACTTCACTGGTCTCAATCACGGTTTAACTCGCAGGCTTCGACTGCAGACTTTCACTCTTTATCTTCCATAATGGAGTACATCAGTTTTATAACTCATAGAGAAACATAACTCTGAATAAACCCTGGCTTTATCCTCAGAGATGAATGTCCTGTGGTGCCTCCATTGACCTCAGATGATATAACCTGTTTAAAAAAAAAAAAACAGATGATGTGATCAGAAAGGCAAGATCTTTATTAATAGCTGAAACGTTGATTCAGGGGTAATAAGCATCTTTGACAGCTTCATGAACAGCTAATCGGCAGACTCTCTGAAGTGATAACCTAGTCCAGGTTTCACAGTATTAATCCATTCAAACGTTTAAAAACACAAATCGGTGGTAAAAATTCAAAGAATAATTTATTACGACATCTTTAACAATCCTTTTTTTTTTTGTATATATAACAAAAACCAAAATGGAACAAAAAGAAGAACAAATTGCCTAACTGTTCTTTTTTTTCCCCTAAACTCTCTTGCATTGTCAGTATTTATCACACTGTTGTTGTTATAAGATGAACTAGCTAACTAACTAGCATGGCAGTGTGCAGCGTAGCTTAGCCAAAAACAGATAGCTGTTTCATTGAGATCTGGTCATCAATGTCGTGTTGTTCTGTGGGTTTCTAAGCTGTCGTGTGTGATAAAGATAGGAACATGCTAGGAGTGGCAGCAGAGGTAGTAACGTAACGTCTTTACAAAAGTATTGGATTACACAGCAGTGAGGTCGGCAGCTTTTTCCCCTCCCAAGCACCTGGCGGTTACCGTAAAACCCTGTATATACGCAACCGCCAGTTACCACCGCAGTGGAGAAACTGTAGTTGTTGTAGTGTGATTTTAGGGCGAGTCTGGAGGGACGGGGTTATGACATTTTTGAGGAGTCACAGCCAGAAAGAAAAGAGATTAGAACCACTGGAGTAAGGAATTTGATCAAAAAATCAACTTGTAATCTGTAATTTGAAAAAAATAATGCTTCGATCATACACCGTAGGTCACTGTGACACTGTAACAACCCACACCGTGACCATGTCCAGCGTACAGTCTCTGACCCAGTTCTGGATAGTTCTGGATCCAGATCCACTTCGACTAAGTGTCTGTTAAAGGTATTTTGTGGAAGTCAGCTGAAGCTAGCTGCTCTGAAACACACACTAGTGTTTAAACTTGCGGGCAACAAAACAACAGATTAAGAAGCGGCATATAATTGTCATTTCCTCAATACAATTCAGTATGAGGCTGTAATTCCAACGAACAGTTTTGCACTCAAGTCTCCATCAGCGAACAGTTGATAACTTCAACAAAGCAGAGTTCATGTGAAAACTGTAATGAATTTCCTGGTTGCACAATTGCACTTTTTGACCGCGTAGTACACAGTTATAGAAGAGAATGATTTCTAATCGCACTATCCGGTGTCACCCAGATGAGGATGGGGTCCCTTTTGAGTCTGATTCCTCTCAAGGTTTCTTCCTCATGTCCTCTCAGGGAGTTTTTCCTTGCCACCGTCGCCTCTGGCTTGCTCATTAGGAATAGATTTATACGTTTAAAACTTATATCCTGAATTGTTATATTTCTGTAAAGCTGCTTTGTGACAATGTTCATTGTTAAAAGCGCTATACAAATAAAATTTTATTGAATTAAATTGACAAATCCAAATGACTGGCTATAGTAAATCACTCAGACTAATCCTACAGCACAGGCCGTGAAACCTCACCACTTTCACAACTTTAGTTCTACTTGCTTTTAGTCTCTACTCAACTGCACAGTCCCAGACAATTTCCCTGGATTTAACTAGAAAATAAATACATTATAAACAAAGCTAGTGTGTATAAATGTTACAGTAGAGTATAGCATTTATACATTTCTACCATCTCATATCAGAAAGAGTCAGGCCACACCCACAAGTAACAACAGTCTCGTCGTAATTGTACGATAATCTCGTCGTACTTGTACGATTAACGTCACCGACTCTCTCGAAACTTCAACACACCGGTTCTTAACAGTCCATTTGAGGAAAAACAAACTTTTGAACACTGTGACAAGAATCAGCACAGTTTTTTTGTTGCAGTTAGTGGCAAGTAAACAACAGTGGTGTTTTTTTTTTTTTTTTTTTTGGTGTTTATTAGTTACATGCCATACTTTTGTGAAAGTGGGCGGGTCTTAGCTACCTCAAGTGATGAAAACAATCAGACTCCATACCTAGTGATACCTAGAAATCTGCATCATGAGGCTGAACCAGAGAGTGCACTTCAAACTTCGAGATGTCTTTAAAGCCAGAAGGATGCTGCAGTTAAAGATAAATGCCTCCCTCATCATCGCCGTTGCTGCAGTTTGCTGATTCGTACTCATGACATCACCTGGGGTCTTTTAGAGCACACTTATTACTCTGTGTGTGTGTGTGTGTGTGTGTGTTGCAGTGGCTCTTTTGGTCATTTGAAATAAACTTCTGTGTTACAAAGGCTACGAAGCCAGAATCACGCAAGAGGCGGAGCTTCCTGCTCGTCCTCGTCCACGTCCTCATTGGTCGGATGTTGGTGGTCCACATCATTTACTGTTTCTGCAGAACCCGGGGCACCACCGAGACCGGGGTATTTTATTGGAACGTGAGGAGAACTTCAGCAAATATGAGAAAAATCAGTATGAATAAGAAATGACTGAGTGCACCTCGAATCAGCTGATTAGAACAGAAATCCTGTGTTAAAGCATGACACTCACTAGTGCAGGAGAACTACAGCAGGTACTCAAGATGTCATCAGGCTTAATGCATCTGCTTTTGTTTTGAAATGAACAACTGCATGAGTAGATTTAATCATAAATCTGATATGATGATGATTAGGAGAGACTAGCTAAAGGGAATACACCTCTGCAGTGCAGTGACCCAGAACTGGACTCTTATTACTAACACTATCTCTCTGTTGGACATTTTGTAAGCTAGAATATTATTTTATTAACCAGAATCAATATCATACATGTTTCCTAATAGAAAAAAAATACAGTGGGTTGATTAAAAAAAAAATGACATAAAAACACAAAACACACCAATATTTCATTAAGACTATCCAGGAAGTGGGCTGAATCCCGAATCGCTGTTTACTCCCTACATAAGAAGGCTACATAGGGTCTGATGTCATGGCTTCTACACCCTACGTAGTGCACTATTTATCCAACATGGAGTCATTTGGGCTTCAGCCCAGTAGCGATACGCTAACCCAGCTAGCTAGACTAGCTATACAGAACGAGTCATTACTACTGTTCATTAGCGCTACTGTATTAGTTATTAGGGATGAAGTTGTACTTACTCTAAAAGCACAGTTTGCGTTCATAGTGGCCGCATCATTTTTGTGTTTTTCTTAGCGAATGATGGCGAGACACATCCATATTCCAGTACGGACACATCAGCATACAAATGCCTGTAGTCGCACAGGGGGCGGGGCTAAGAGTGTGAAGCATGAATGCACACTGCAAAACAAATCCCGCCTCCTGCGCTACCATTGGTCAGTAGTAACACTCACGACTTCAAGATGTCCTCCGATTGGTCCACACAAACGCCAGCTTAGCAACCGTGAAACGCTTGGAAACGCGCTGGACAGGAGATGTAGCATAGCGGCTACAAACGAAATATCGAATATTTTTTTAATCACAATTTGTGTCATAAAATACACAAATCTGAAATAGATTAACATTAATAAAGTAGAAAATTACCGGATAGATCAGGAAGGCTAGATACAGTTAGCCAATCATAGCAAAGGAGGCGGGATTTAATGAAAACTAGCTTCAGTCATTTATGGTCAAAATTAAAGTCCTAATTAATAAAACACAGATTTTAGTTCAGCAACTACAGAATTTATAAATATAATTTATAAATGAAACACTTATTATTATTATTATTATTATTATTATTATTATTATTATTATTATTATTATTATTATTGTTGTTGTTGTTAATACAGTAATTTAAATTTCTACCTAAACTATTGGAGAAACTCCATACATTTAACACTCAAACATTTTTTATAGATTATTTGCTTTTATAATTTTATGTCACAAAATTATTCAGATGCCTAAACAAAATATTTAAACAAATGAAAATTTGTTTTCATTAGGACACGCTAAACTGTTTATTGTTCATTTACAAATATCAGAATTATACTTTGTTGAAAGTATACTTCAGTAACATTACATTTATTTATGTTGCTTATTTAACTTTATTTATTTAAATGTCAGTAACAAACAGCATCTTAAAATCTCAGTTAATCTTAAAAAAAAAAAAAAAAAAAGCTCTTGGTATTAATTGTTACGTCACCTAAAGAAATTGACTGCACATTAAAAAAAATTTTTAAATCCCTGTTTAACTTCTATCTGAAAAATGAAAAAGACAAAAACATGATTTTCTCCAGTGGCCTTTTCTGAAATAGGAAATGAGAGAATTTATTAAAATATCGATTTGATCTGGCAACATTTTTAGTTCCGCAACATTTTTTATACCCCACAAACAAATTGTCAAAACAGAAATAATGACTCATTCGAAATAATACATACACATACACACATACACAGACTAAAATTACTTTATTGTTGAAGTTGTTACATGGAAAAATTACACCATATCACTAAGCAATATCCTGTTCACAATCGTGCTGTTGTAGTGACGATCAGCACGGCCGTGATTCGGCTGTAGGCGCGAGGCCGCAGGTATTCAGTACAACGGCACGACTGCGAGTGTGATGCTGCTTTCATACAACAGTTTTGTAAACAAGAAATTAATATCGAGTAACTGACACAACATGGCCAAATATTTGGTTTATTTTTGCTCCGTCAACAAAAATAGTTCCCAAAGAAGCCGCAGCTGGACAGAGTGTTACGTGTTGCCATGATAACGCTATAGTAACGCTATAGTAACGCCATGGTAACTGACTGACTGTAGTAAGTGTAGTAACAGTTTCAGTGTAACGAACTATTGCTAGAAGTGGGATTTTATGTAGTAAACACAGCCACGCAGCGTGACACACACATTTGCATGTCCCCGTGCTGTTATACTGAATATCAGCACTACTGACACGCTGCTCGACCAATAAGATTAGTGGACCGGAACTAACTGTTGTATGAAACATCCATTAAAAAGATAGATGAGCACTAAAAACTAACTAGTACTATTCTGATTAAAGATTCCCTTGTCTCATTTTGGACCCAGATCAGTAGCTGGTGTTCTTGATGGTGATCTTCTGAGCTGCTTCTATCTTATAGTCCTTTATTCCTGAAAAGAAAAAGCATACAGCTGGAGAAAATGCTTAAAAAGTGTATCCACATTTGCAGTTTGCAGATTATTTAGAGTATATAAAAGTCCTAAAATGGCCATGAATTCACATTCACACATTTGCCTCCTTTTTCATCATCAAAATGACTCGATAATTTTACTAATTTTATTAGTTAGACATTTTCTTTTATACTGATCCCAGGTAATTCATGGCGTTAACACCAAAAGACTGACGTTTCCCTAAAATAATGACAATTTCTTTTGTTTTCCAGAGATAATGAGCTCAATGTGCAGTGGTTTACTGACTTAACATAAGCTTATGCTACATTCAAATGATGTAGTGTGTAAAGATTTGAATAAAAATTGAAGTCAAATTTAAGCAAAATACATCTTTATTTAAAGGTTTTATCTCAGAGTTCAAGAGTTGTGAGGCTACAATGTCTCTCAGTATGGTACAGCCCATTGAAGTTTGGTTAGCGGTTTATGCTAAGTGTAGTTACAGAGTCATTTTAGTCATACGGTGTATTTTCTTAGCAATGTAACAACAAATCTGAGGTAAATGTTGATATTCCTGACAATTCTGTGTTGTTTCTACTGTCACATCACCTTTAAGCTGTGTGTATAAAAGACTTAAAAGCTACGCTGCAATCTAAAAAGCTTGCTAGCATCAGCTAGCTCTGCGTTTATATAGCCCAGTTGCCTAGCAACAGTGTTCTGATGGTTTTAACCATGTGATCAGTGAACGTTTTGTAAATATGAATTCATTGTAAAGCATTTCTTCTACATGTGTAATATGTTTTATGCTATTTCTATTACAGACATGTGTGGAATGGTATGCAGAATAAAATTTCTTATAATTCTTTGAAAAAAAAATATTTGATGTCATGAATTTGAAATGACTCTTATAATCTCAGGGAAAGTTTTGTTATCGCAAGATATTTTAAAAAAAAAAAAGTTACCTCAGAAAAATAGTATTTGTTATACTGAGTAAATAACACAAGACAATGGGGAAAAAAAACACATTTTATTTACTCACTTTTCCGGTGATAAGAAAAATCTGTGAACCCATGGGCTTTTTTTGGAACAAATACAACAAAAATATTTCCTACTGCTATAAAATATGTTCATTTGAGCACGTATTTGTATATAAATGTAAATATACAGTATTGGTATATGATGGTGTGTGTGTGTGTGTGTTTGTGTGTGTGTGTGTGTGTGTGGGGACTAGATGTCCTCGCAAGAATAGTAATAGCAACCTTTGGCTGGTCTCCACAAGCCACAAGGTTTCCTTTAGGTTACTGAGGCTAAGGCTAGGGTTAAATGTAGGTGTAGTATAGCATTTATTAATGAGATTAATAATTATGTCAGCAAAAGATCCTCACAAGGACAGTTAGACAAAAGAACTGTGTGTGTGGGTCTTACCCTCACTCAGGCCTTTTCCATCTGAAGCAAGGTGCCAGTATCTCCGGTCGGTCTGTCGTGCCTGTTCTCCATTCACTACACTAAGGAACGGCCCCCACAGACTGTCCTCCGTCTCAAACCTGCAGCATAAAAAATACACTCTGTAAACCCGAACAGCACGGACCGAGCTTCGCTACAACTAGCAAACATAACAAACACACAAAATAGCCTTCAGACTCCCACGCAGACAATCATATCAGAACGTAAACATAGCAAAGCACCAGCTTAAACCTCTCACTCAACTTTAGCTCTTTAAAACTGCTCTTTAGCTCCACTCTATTAGCTCTTTACTATTAGCTATGGTTTCTGTGGTAAAACATATAAAACGAGAGAGAGATTTCTAAATCTTTGTTCAGTGGTTTGTTTCTGTGAGCAGGAAATTGCATGTAAATTCATCTATAATTCAAAATCAACAAAGTATCTGTGTTTGAAACTCATTTCACCTTAGCCACAGAATCTGACTTCTTTCCTAGTCACTTAGCATCTTTCTTCTATTAGCAAGTGTAAAATGAAACTAGCTAGCATTTTTTTTTCCTTTTAGCATTTTTTATGCATAATTCTTAGTATGGTAGTTTGTACATTCACACAGTAGTTTATATATGGTCATTTCAAGTACTTTTACCTCATGTTTCTCCAAAGTAGTGAAAGGAACAAAAAGCAACAGTGTTCTTTAGCCAAAATTACTTACAAGTTTAAATTGCTTACACAGAAATTGCTTACACAGCTTACAAAGTCATGCAGTATTACACAGATTTTTTTTTACTTATGTGCCAGGTTGGAATAAATTGAATAAATTTGCTAAAGATAGTCAACTAACATAAAAGACATGACATTGTATACTGTATAAATAGCTCTTGCTATGTTGCTAGCTTACTAGCAAACAGCGTCATAAACTAGCTAAATATCCTCACAAAAGTTGTGTGGAAAATAAAAAAAAGGAGATGATGTATTATGTTAATTAAAGTTAATTTTAAAGGTAATAGTTTTAGTTTTTGTTAGTCGTTTATTAAGTAATATCAGCATTTGTTGAATATTAAAGAATATTTGCATTTATTGTTTACTGAGCAATATTCGTATATTGTTTTGTTTATATTTTTACATTTCTTTAGCTATAATAACTCTGCTGTTAGTGCGATTAGAATTTCTGAGCATCTTTGTTACTTTTGTGCTTAAACAGTCAGATAAATGAGACTGACTTGAAGTCCGTCTGCTGCTGAAGCAGTGTGAGACTGTCGAGCAGTGAGACGCCGCTGGGAACGTTGATCTGATAAGTGAAGGACGAGCCGTCTGCTTTTACCACCTCCAGCTCCACCTGCACATGAACATGCACCTGGGTCGGGACAACTGGAACAGGATCCACAACGAGAGAGTCTGTGAAAGAAAACAGTTTTGCAACATAGCATGAGCATAGCAAAGTTAAAATATTTTATCCATAATGTCTCCACTTCTACTTCGTGATATGTCTGGTTCTAATTGGTGTAAATGAATTGTGAGTGTATTAGCTGTATTACAAACCGTCCTCATTGATACATTCCTTGTTCTTCAGCTGGAGATACGTGCGTTGCTGGAGAGCAGGCAGGGTTTGAGAGATCGCCATGGGGTTGTGGTAGGTACCTTTTTTAACATCAGACCACAGAGCCATCATAGGCGCAGCGCACTCATCTACTTTGTTGCCCATCGCCAATAAAGCCTGAAACAGACAAATAGTACAAATAGTGATAATGATGTCTCTGTGGCTTATCTTCACTCTGAACTCTTGGTCTTTTTACCACATTATACATGTACTTCACACTTCTTCAGTATGACTGACAGGTACAAATGCCACGCCTCCTTCACTGGGACTGACAGATATGCTGCATTTGACTTTTTAGTGCTCTGTGCATTCAAGCTACAAAGTAGGAAAAAAACATGGACACCTAAATGATTGTTAGCAACAAGCTAGCAGTTAACTGTGATTAGTGATGTACACTTATCTCCTCAAAACAGTGATCTGTATAGTCAGGATTTGATGTCACTTGCTGAACTCAGAGGAAGTCAGGAGTTGAGGAGACCATTGCGAGTTCCAGAGTAAGAATTTTGAGTTGAGGGGTGTTTTCTTTGTTTTTTCCTAGTTGGATGTCAGGAATTACGAGTTACGACCTCTAGTCGAATGCAGCAATAGAGAGGGCACGTGTCCTTCCCTAGGACTGACAGGCACAGAAGCCACACCTCCTTCACTGGGACTGTCAAGCACAGAGGCCACACCTCTTTCAGTGAGACTGACAGAACAGAAGCCACACCTCCTTCGGTGGGACTGTCAAGCACAGAGGCCACACCTCCTTCAGCGGGAAGAACAAGCATAGAAGCCACGCCTCCTTCACTGTGATTGACAGGCACATAGGCACACACCTCCTTCACTGAGATTTGTGTATTTTGGATTTATATTCTTTAGACAACAACCAGACCCCAGATGAGCACTCTACTGTGTAGAAGTCTGATCTATTTGGATCACCCTGAGTCTCACCTGTACAGCCAGGCCGGTGCTGAACTCATTGCCCAAGTGGCCATCGGGTCGCTGTGAGGCCAGAAGCTTCTTTTTGATGGTGGTCAGAGCCTTTTCCAACTCCTCCTTGTTTTTAACTGGGGTTTCAGCATCTTTCAGACACTGCAGAGCCATGCCTGCCATTGCAAGGGTGTCTGGGAAGGGTGAGAGAGCACATTCAAACACTCTCTGACGCATTCTTCTTCTGGGCTTAATCATCCTCCAAATGAATAAATCTATACGAAACGTGGATACAGTTAGTGAACCGTGTGAACTCACCCACACATACGGAGTCACCGTGTTCGAATTGGGTGTGCAGGATGGCGTGGGTGAGCTTGTGGCTGACATGAGAGCTCACTCTCACTTTGCTGACACACAGAGCCAGAATGCCCAGAGAGTACTGGTAGTAGTTGGTCAGGGGACGATGGCTCGCTGAGAGGAAAATAAAAACACACAAACAGTTCACAAAATCGCAAACAGGACCTCATTTACTCACTTGCCAGTTTATATGCTAGGTCTAATTGTGGAGTTTATCAGGTACAGCTGTGATGTTGATGGGATTTTAAACACTTTGTTCACTTAATGGCCACTTTATTAGACTTAAATTATTGGTAACCTTTTTTTCTGGAGCTGTTTGAGCCCAGAGATGTCTGGGATCTACTTGTTTTACATTTACATGTGGAGAAGCTATCCACTGTCTGTGTTCATCCGAGTGGCATTATTGGTTCAATTTGTCATGTTACTTCCTGTTTCTATTTTCCTGATCCCAGGGAAAGGCATGTCTATATTTATTGATATACACTGTAAAACTCTAACTCTGAAGCGCTGTAATTATTTCAGTTTTGTATCAGGAGTCCTTGCGATGTTCTCAGTGTCTCCTTCTAATCACTGTTATTGTCTCTTATCACTGGATGAATATACATATATAAGACTAACACAGGAATGAAAGAAGAAAACACAGCGAGAGAGAGAAAGAAACAACTCACATGCAATGTGGTCCTTCTCCAACTCCATCTGTTTCTTCAGGTGTGTGAGCAGAGGTTCGCTGTTCTCACCCGTCAACAGTGATACATTTCTCAGTTCCTGGCAGGAAGCTTTTAACGCCATCACGTAGAGGGCGAGGCGGCCCACCACAGGCTGTCCCTTGTTCAGAGTGCTGAGGGCAAGAGAGACAAAGAAGCGATATTTATTGCGATGTAGTATGTTAGTATATTGAGTATGGTGATGCGTGAATTAAAACTTCAAGGAGTAACACTGAATCACTCAGTGAGCTGTGATTGTTTACAGACGTCCAATCTTATCCACAAAAGGCCAAAATGGCTGCAGGTGGAGCCAAGAGCAAGTGATGGAACAACCAGTGGAATCATGTGTGGCTTCTGATTGGTTGGAACGAAAACCTCCAGCTATACCTGTACTTTGCATACTGACCACCCTCAGGTACTCTGGAGTTTCCACACGAGAGCTTCTGAGTGATCAATCACAGCATTTACACAATCCAACAATCACTAAGTGATTTATCTTGGTCAGGGTTGTGGTGGATCCGGAAACACTGGGCGTGAGGTGGGAATACCCCCGGGATGGGATATCACTCCATCACAGGGCACCACACACACACACACACACACACATACACACACATTCACTCCTATGGGAAATTTAAATTTAGAGCAGCCAACCCACCTAGATATAGTTGATGTGCACCAGAATAAAAGAAGAGCTCAATACCTCTGAATGTCCTCATGGAACTTGGTCTTGAGCTGGTCGAGGTACTGGCCCTCTTTGATCAGGTTGTGCTGAGGGGAGAGGCGCAGCGCGATGTGTATGCTCGGGTTGGGAAGAGACTCCTGTTTTTCAGTGGCGCGCAGCAGATCCTTATTCAGCTTGAGCAGGAGATCTTTAGTATCTGAGCCTGTGAAGAAAGTGTATAAAAAAATAAAAAAAAAATACACAAAGTAAGCTGAGGTTGGTGGAGCGGGGTTTCATATCCCACAAGCCAATTTTGGGATCAGTTTTTCCTTCAGAATTCAGTTTACTTTTTTAGAATTTTTTCTTTTTTCTTTTTTCTTTTTTTCTTTTTTCTTTTTTCTTTATTTTTTTTTTTTTATTTGGTCATTTTAGTTCAATACACAGAATAAAAATGGTGGTGGTGTTTTTGTATCTTCACTTCTCAGTACATTATTATTATTATTATTATTATTATTATTATTATTGATTGAGTTTCTTTTGATTATTACATTTCCTCTTCCTTCCTTTCATTTTATTTCTCTCAGTTTCAGAGGTAATGTTTTTAGTTTTAATTTAGCTGTGGTGTTTTATTTCATTTTGGAACGTTATTTGATTTCAGTTACAATATTTTTTTTCACTTTCAGGATTTTTTTAGTTTGTTGTTTGTTCGTTAACAACAAAAACCACACATTGTGCACTCATTCATGCACACACGTTTTTGCCCTCTTGCACAATTTCATCATATTTGATCAGATGTGTTTAAACAGATATGTGCAGCACAGAACAAACTGAGCTGAAAAACCGCTGACTCAGGTGACAGGATTTTGCAATACTGTAAGAAACTTTCCTGGAGCACGCACGTATCACAAAAACACTTACTGAATACCAAAGAGTTCACGACCCCATATGTCTCGACCCCTACACACTGTCACTGACACACACACACACACACACACACAGTCTCTCTCTCAAACATGCAGCTGTCTCTACAAACACTGCTAAATAAACTCAGAGAGCCAAGTACAAAGAAAAATGTCCATGATGATGAAATTCTGATTTTTTGCCATAATCATTTACCTCAGTGGGGGTATCAGAGGGAAGTGACATCAATTATATATAAATAAAAACTCCCAAACTCCCCACAAAAAAGCCAATACAATCTCAAAAATTAAAATTAAATTACTAACCTAAATGGATCATCCAAATAAAATTTATTTTCCAATTTTCCATTCCATTTTTTCTCTTCCCTTTTTCTCTCTTGTCCCTGTTCCTTATACACACCTCGACCCCGATTAATTTACTAAAATCTGACATGTGATCTGACATGACAACAACACCCTCAGCAAAAAAAAAAATAATAATATTCAAATATTCAACCTACATTATAGTAATATATTAAATAATATAACAGCTCGCGCCCTGATTAATAATAACAAGGAGTTGAATTTGAGTTTTTATATGACATTGTGCCTCCAGTCGTACTTTGCAGCAAAATCTTAAGATAAATAAATTTATAAATATAATAATGCATGTGTGTACGGTGGGTCATGAAAATGGAGAGTAAGAAAAAGACAGGCAACAAAGCACCAGAAAAAAATTAAATAAATAAATAAATAAATATTAATAAATAATAATAACAACAATAATAATAATAATAATAATAATAATAATAATAACAAAAAAACAGAAAAGCAATAAAAAATTTAATTCATTTCAGTGTAGATTTTGTTAATGAATATATTCCAGTTACTTAAATATTAGGTGCATAAAGCAAATATGAAGCATCATAATCTTAGTCCTTAATGTTCCACCTACAAATGAATATTATACAAAATACATTTTTGTAGTTTTGTTAAAACTATACATTTTAAATTGGCATTTATAGCCTCCTTGTTTGAACTGAAAGCTGTTGATTGTTTGTATTCAGTTACAGGTCGATTATTATTATTAGACTGATTATTGTAGTTATTACAGTATAGTTATTAGATAACTGTAACAATGTAACTGCTGAAATATCACATGTTTATTACTCTAATAAGTAGTGAGAGAGAGAAGAGAGCTGGAATGAGTAATAATTACCGCATGCATCTGCTGCAGTCAGAGCAAACAGAGCAGCTAGAATACAGATGATCATCTTCATCAGGGCTGATCTACAAAATAAACCCATGACAGAGATTCACACTGCAGTCAAGAAAATACCGACATGCTAACTCACAAAATACAGCGATTTCAGCTTAAATCTCACCTTCCTTCCAGGGATAACGTGCTCTGAATGGACGATGCAACTTTGCACCATCTATTCATCTGGACTGTACAAGAAAGTTACTGTCTCATTCGTCACGTGACTAAGTATCAAAACAAAGGGCGGGGTTAAAGGTAGCGGAAATGCAAATGAGCTCTTGTGTTGAGTCTTCGCTTTAATTTTAATAATGTTGTTATTAAACTTCAAACTTCAATAACGTCAATAATAAATACGTAAGTAAGTAAATAAATAAACATCTCGTCATTCTGTGTGTTTAAATGCTGGCTTTGTTTACGATTTACCCGGAAGTGGACTACAAACGTCATATTATGGACTACAAGTCGCTGCAATATTTTTTGTTCACATTCGCTTGTTGATATTAAACTTTAAAACTTTTAAATCTTTCTCTCATATAAAATTTAACTAAACGCAACTCGTCCTTTTATATGTTTAAATTGAGGATTTGTTTAGGATTTTTTACCCGGAAGTGGACTGCCGACGTCATCTAACGGACAGGTGACGTTACAGTTCTGTCCGTCACTTAACAAGCTTAAAATACTTTAAAAAGAAAATAAAATACGATCTTTACGGCGTAAATAATAATAATAATAATAATAATAATAATAATAATAAACATCTCATCCATCTGGGTTTGATTTAGGGATTTGTTTCCATATTTTCGATGATACCCGGATGTGGACTACAAACGTCAACTAACGGACTACAAATCCCATCAGCCACGCGCGTTCCAGAAATGTATCGCGTGTTCTCTGGTTCACGCGCAATCTCACGTATGTGTTTTGTCGGTGGTAGCGGAGTTGCTAGCTCAGATCCATTTCTCCGTGAGTTGTATTTTTTTCGTCATTTCTGCGCTCGCTAACTTTGGTAAGTGTTTACTGCTCGAAGTAGCGACTTAAGCAACACAGTTTTATGCGGTATTGTAAATATTTGTTGGCTGTTGAAAGGATGTGTAACTTTGCAGCTTGCGTTTTGGCCCAAAATAGTTTAATCTACATGGGCGGTCTGTCCAAAATGGCGGCGTCTTGGAAACTGTAGTGCACTAGAAAGGGCGCGAATAGAGGAGTTTCGCCCCCTACATAGGGAGGTATAGTAGGGAAGATGTAGGTATTTGGGATTAGGTGAGTTAAAGGGGTTGTACCGCAGAACGATGGAAGAAACTAACAGCAGCAATAACAGAATTATTCATCTAAATAGATTAAATAGTTTAAATAGATGAAGTTAGACACATTTATGCAGCTAAAAAGCGACAGAGTGATGTTTAGTTAATGCAATATTAGCCAACATAGCTGTAATAATGTACATTTTGTAATATTATATAACTGTTATGGATATTTCTTGCTGCTTGCTCATTCTCACAGCATGTGCAGGGCGATATGACAAAAATATCATATCACGATACTTAAAGATACACAATATAATGTCACAATATAATATATAAAAAAAATCCCAGTTAGATACAGATTTTTTATTTATTTATTTTAATTAAGTTAATAATTAACTGCAGCAAATCAATTGCTTCCAAGTTACACTGTTTGTATTTATTTTTATTTATTTATTTATCTATTTATTTTATTACACACACACACACACACACATATATATATGTGTGTGTGTGTATACAGTACTGTGCAAAGAAATGCTGTAGAGCAAAGATGCCTTCAAAAATAATGAAATTAAATGTTTCTACATTTCTATAAAGTTCCTATAAAGAGCAGTAAACAGTAATAAATAAAACAAAGTCAATATTTGGTGTGATGATCCTTCACTTTAAAAAAAATAAAACAGTATCTCAGGTGCAGTGTGTGCAGTTTTATAAGGAAATGAGCTGTAAGTGTTACTGAGCATCTTGCAGAAGCAGCCACAGTTCTTCTGGAGACTTTGACTGTCGACTCGCTTCTCATTTTTGCAGCAAAACCCAGCAGCCTTCATTGTTTTGTTTTGTTTTTTTTTTTGTCTGAAAAGTGTCTCTTATGGAATCTGCTGCTTTCTTTACTGACATACAAACATTTCTCTGTAACATTTCATTTTGTGCTGGAAAACTAATGTTTGGAATCTAAAATGTTTTTGTACTGAATCAATAATGTAGAAGTCAGAAAATAAACATCTATAACAAAGTTTGTACTAAAAAAAAAAAAAAAATAGGGTACCTAAGACATTTGCACAGTACTGTGTGTGGAAGTGTTTTTAGAGATATAAATATAAATTAAAAATAAATAAATAAATAATGAAATGTAGCTTGAAAATGTGTTTTATTTAAATATTTATTTACATCAATGTCATTAATCATGTTATTTTGTTTAAAGGCGCATTAGGTAAGAAAGACTCTTGCGGTTAAACGCATGGATTTGAATAAGATTTGAATGATTTTTTTTTTTTACTCATTGACCCCGCCCCCATTTCCACTCATATACACAAAGCTCCGCCCCTAAAACTTATGGCAGTTCAGCTGGAGTCAGTATGAGCAAGGACTGTCATGAAATCACTTTCAAGCACACTCGGACATTCACCTGCTCGAAAGCCGAGTTACAGCTCTGTAAATGTGCAACTTCTCCTGGTTACATCGTAATGATGTGAC
>CM040477.1:16328600-16350361 GCA_022758105.1 Pangasianodon gigas
TCGAGTGTCCTGCACAGAGCCCTGACCTCAACCCCACTGAACACCTTTGGGATGAACTGGAACACCGACTGCACCCCAGACCTCCTCACCCAACATCAGCGCCTGACCTCACTAATGCTCTTGTAGCTGAATGAACACAAATCCCCACAGCCACGCTCCAAAATCTAGTGGAAAGCCTTCCCAGAAGAGTGGAGCTTATAATAACGGGGCTAAATCTGTGGTAATGCCTATGGTTCTGGTGTAGGCACATATAGCTGTGATGGTCAGGTGTCCCCATACTTTTGGCTGTATTGTATATTTTATACCTGAGCCACATAATCAGTTAATCAGTCATTACACACACACACACACACACTCACACTCACACTGATCCAGTGTCATAACCCTGCTTTCCAGACAGAACATTTTACTTTACATTGCACCTGATAACCCTGTTTTATATTTATATTTATATTGCCTGAAACAATACTACACTTTGTGTTAGGGCTGGGTGATGTGACAATATAATATCGATATCGTAATAAATTACGTCACAATAAACATTTCTGATATCTTATTTGCATTAATTTTTTTTTTTTTAGTAAATAATTACAAACTGACTGCAAGTAGCTGATATGATATGTACGTAAACTTTAAAATGGTCAAATGTTACAGATTTTAAACCTAATTTTTGATTTTTTCTCTTTTGACTGTTTAGTATTTGTATTTATTTTTTCTATAAATAAAAATATTTTAATATAAAAAATTAAACTATATATTATAAGTGGTTTTATTAGTAATTATGATTTATAACAGTTCTTTTTTAAATGAAAAGCTACTGTATTCCTGGCAGTTTGTGAGCAAACCTATACATCGTGATGCATATGGTGTATTGTAGAAATGTCTTTGAGAGTCATGATATGATATATTTTGTCATATCACTCACCCCTATTTTGCATGTAATAATCATCACATTTTTGAGTGTCAGGCCTGAGATGTGTTTGTTTATATGGATCCTGAACATGACTGTAAATATTGTTTTATGTGATGTGATTGGGTTGTTATAGAAAGTAAGATCTTGGAGCCCAAACTGAGCCTAAACCTCAGAGACACTGAGAGAAATGTGCCTCGTCTTGTTTAGCGACGCTGCCAGGGTCGAGTCTCTGGTCTCCCAAAGGCCATATCAATTATAATTATTATACACGACAGCCATGAGAGCTCTTCTACAGTACAAGGATAAAAGGAAAGATGCTCAAAGATCTCCTCTGTCTATCTGTGAACATGTCTGCTTAGACACACCATAAACTAGAGACTACACAGCTTGCGTCTAAGGCTGGACGATATGAGGATACAATCTCCAGATCACAATATGTGCTAGTTGAAGTCTCAATCTCTGCCTTAAGCCTAGAAGCAGACGCTTCTATTTTATAAACTATTGTACGTACATGTAAATTGATGTTCTGCTCTGTGTATTTGTTTTAGGAGCTGGGAGAGGAGATGTCTGAGGAAGCACAGGAGAAGGACAGATGATGAGTATGTATTCGCTAGGTATTTTGGGGGGATTTTATTTTTTAAAAAACTTGTCCAAGCAACAATACACACGTTCTTTCAGAAATGGAGCCATGCTGCGCTCTGATTGGTCACCGAGGCATTGTGGGCGGGGATTTATGATCGACAGGGACTGCACAGATAGCAGATGATCATTTTAGAGACAGGACGAAGCTCCTGATTCCAGTCACTAACTATGAGCAAAAAGCAGTACAAGCCATCACACTGCTTTTTAAACACATTAAAACATTGATCCTGAAAGACTCCCAAAACGATATGTTTTGTTACAGTGAAGGAAACACACAAACATCTCACACATCTAATAGCTGTTTGTCAAGCTCTTCCTTTCTTTGAAATTGAGGTTCTTGTTCTTGGCTCATTCGAGAACTCGAGCTTATTCTACGTAGCTCTACATTTCACTTCTGCAGGATTCGTTCTGATTGCTCCGATTTATCTTTCTAGAATCTGTGGTTAAAACGCCGATTGGTTTTATTGATGTTGATGATGTTGGTTTCCTCGTATAGAGGCTGCAGCGCCAAAAGACAGAAGATGATGGATGTGGGCGAATCCGATGCCTTGGAGGACACAAGCTCCAGACCAGACCCAGGGTGGTTGGCTGAGTGCGCTACAGGTTCTCCCACAGTTCAGCACTGCACTACAGCCGTCCCACCATGCCCAAACACACAGTACAATCAGAACCCTTTACCTGCCGCCAGGGTGGAGACAGAGGGCTCCTGTATGGAGGTGGAAGCGGCGCAGAGGAAGCTGCAGGAGATTGAGAACAGGTGAGAGACTTATATACCTGATCGGAGGAAAAGTTCGGTCAGTGTCTGTCTGCTCATACCAGTTCTCACTTTTGGATCATTCCAGGAATAAGAATAGATGAAAAGTTAGTCTATCAAAGAAGAGAATCTGTCTCTCTCTCTCACACACACACACACACACACACACACACAGACACAGACAAGCAATTTAGAGTAGCCATATTCACCTGGTATGATCTTGGATGGTGGGAGAAACAGGGAGGAAATGGAAAACCAGGGACAGATAAATCATCAGCCCAGGCTATTAGTTTTTTTTTTTTTTTTTTTTTTAACTAATATGTACTCATGTTTAGAGACGACAAATAGCTTCAACAACCAGAGAAAGACAAATAAAACCCTACTCCTTATTGAAAAGTTTTCATTCGTTCATTCGTTCTTGTATGTTTAAATGTAATGAACACACCACGATGCTGTAGCTATAGCTCATGCGTCTGAATCCCACCCCCTGCTACACTACACCCATCAGCCGATTGGGGATTCATCTGTTGGTAGAAGGATTTTTACTAGGTGGATTAAACAGCGCACACGGATTATCAAAGATCTTCTCAGTATCAGGAACACAGGTTTGACGAAACAGAGCCGCAGCACAAAGCCGTCATATAACTGTCCTGCTTACTACACACACAGTATTTTATCTTACAGTTAACCCTACTGAGAGAAAATAAAGGTGCTAGGACATCTGTGACATTTAACACATTTTGCATAGTAGCGCCGCATTTTAATACTGGAGTATGCTTCTACAAAAATCACCAAAAATACACAAAAAAGGAGCAGGCGTGAATCTGGAATGATTAACAGTTGCATAGGTGTTTTGAACGCACCAATATTACTTGTCACCCTGGAAGCCAAGCCCCCTTCCCCTCCATCTTAAATTAGTCTCTCATGTTAATTTTCCTACTTATAGACACCTTCAAACAGCCCATTGCAGTAGAACCTAGAGTGCACGTATATACGTGGTTTTACGGTAACCACCAAGTAACCACAAAAGCTACTGCTCGTCTGTATTAGTTCCATACACACATTATTATTAATTGCTTTCTTCTTTATAGAAAGAAAGAAATGAGCTTTTTCTACTTTTCTATTGTCTGCATCTTAACTAAAGCAGACAAGCCTTTTTCCCAAGCACCTGATGTTTACTCTAAATCCCAGTGTATATGCACATTCCAGTTCCTCCACCAGCTCAAAGCCAAAACGTTCGCCAGCTACGTCCTGATTTTTAGTTGAGGTCACAACTAGCTAACTAGCGCGCCATATGTTAGCTAACCAAAATCTAGGACTCAAAAAATTTTTGCCATGTGGTTGTGTTTTTCTATCTTCCAACATAAGTACAAACTAGCTGAGGACTGGGTTTCACCCCGAGGGTGCTTGTGCATATGTGTATGTGGGCGTGTGTGTGTGCGTGTGTGCGTGCGCATGTGTGTGTTCAGAATCACTCTGGAGGATGACAGCGATGAGGATCTGGACATAGAGCCGCCTCAGCGCAGACCCGTGCTTGTGCTGTCTGACAGCCTGAGGGAGGGGCTACAGCGCGGCATTACCGACATTCTCCCTCATACAGTAGCACAATCAGTGTGAGTGTCCACTATCAGAATACACATAACATACAACACCTGAATTGGCCAAAACTGTACATTCTCTTAGTGTTATTGTCATTACATCACCACTTTAAGACCAAAATCATTTATTACAGCACAATCATTAGCTAATATCCAGCTAATAACAGCAAATCTTGTTTGATCAATCTTACACATTCACACTGGTTCATTTGATGTCTTTGTTCTTATTCTGGAGCAGTTTCAGTGTCCTCACAATGTGGAATTATCAAGGAAATTCAAAATCAAAGAATGTTCCTCAATATCATGTGTTTCATTAGAGTCAGTTTTGTGCTGAAAGTATTAGGTAAGGAATAAAACACAAGGGGGTATGCTGCTGTGAGTGCTGTTAAATAATCAACGGCGGAGAGCAATTACCACCCCGACGTAGTTTATTCCTCTTTTACCACAGCAAATTGTCACCAAAACAAAAAATTAATTTATTAAAGAATGACATGTAGTATGTTTTATCCATTTATAGTTGCAGAACGTCCGCCAAAAAAGTTAGTCCCTGTTCTCACTTACGTTACAGCAGCTATAAACACCAGCCTCTCTTCTTTTCTCTTTCTTGAAGTTAACATGACAAAAAAAAAAAACGCAGCTTGTCATGTTACCAAGAAATCAGAAAGTGTAAACTCCTCTGTCGGAAAACTTACTGAGTGTTTTAAAGCGCTGACACTGGAGACTCCTTCCAAAAATGTTAAATAGACATTACAGAAACTTCATGTGTAACGTCCGCCATACAAGTCCATGTGTAAGTACTTTCTATAGAAATGATAACGTATTGATTATCGACCTGTCATTTGAATTACGACTACTCTCAGAGCTGCTGTTATGGAAAATTAATCAACACCTCCTGACCAATCAGAATCCAGAATTCAATTGCGCTGTGGTATAATAGCGTATCTTGCAGTCATTTGGTAAGACCAGCGTAATTAGTGGAGGCAATGTAGCACGATGTGACACTGTGTCCCCAGGTGACTAAACAAAGTAACGTCCTGTCTGAAATCACATACTTAAGTTATTAAGCAATAACACTCACAGGTTTTCCTATTACGATAAGTGTTTGAGTTTTAAAAACCTCTTAAAACTACCAGAAGGTCAGTTCTGAGGACCAGTCTTCTGGATTTTCTAGATTAGGAATTACTTTTAAATGTAAGGTCAGAGTTTTCGATTTGAGACGCAGCCCAATGACAACAATCACGACGACAGCAGAACGTTTTAAAGAGAAACAGAGCTCATCAGTGTGTTTAACGTTGCTGTGCATGAAATCACTAAACATTACAGTTCCATGTGGAAACCAGATGGACAGAGATGTTTTGGCTCTGACGTGCCATTTAGTGGATGCTGCTTTCAATACTCCAGATGTACAGAAGATATCCAAGAGTATGTGAACAATGCCGTTCGTGTAGCAGCTGTATGCGCACATACGCATGGTGACAGTGAAGCATTATTTGTGAGTCAGGCGCAAAGAAAGATAACTAAAAAATTGTATTAAAATTTTAGAAACAAAAAATTGTATTAAGATTTATACAACATGGGGTACTGAAATAGATTTTAACATGCGAAGAGTTGGTCAAAGCTATAAAAATACTGTTGCCCGATATATATCCCTCACCCGTGCAGGAGCCGTTCGTGTATGGAGCTGGTGCTATGGCGCCCCCCGGAGGACCCACTCACTCAGCAGCTGAAGGACTCTCTACAGAGACAGCAGCGTAAACAGCAGCCGGTGTGCAGACAGACCCCAACACCCATCCCCATCCCTAAAGGGCCGGATGAACACACCTTCAGCCCCCTCGCCTGCCCTCCTGCGGCCTCCGGCTCCACAGAGGAGGACATGGAGCTATAGACTCGAGCCTGCGAGCGTGAAACTGACTTTTTCTGTCGAGCTTCGACCAGAGGGTTTTGGGTTGTGTCACTTCAGCCAAAACGTCAGAAAGTCGAACTCTTGTTATTGCACTATGAAGATGAAATGCGAGTTTTGGTGCCAGGTCTTGAATCATATGTTGTGTGTATCCTTTGTTTGCAGCTTTGGACAGTATTTTGTTGATGAGATAACCGAGTTTGTGTCGCAGGCACCAAACTACTAACATGCACGTCTACAAATACTCACATAACGCAGATATGATGTAAGTGTGATGTAATGTGACAACGTGGCTGTTCATTTCCAACTGTGCCAGTGATTCACTATACAGGATATTTACCAATATTTACGCTTCAGGTTGTCATCACTATCTCATCAGTTCCAATCTGTTCACAAAAAAATAAATTTGACAGTAAAACTGATTCATACATGGCAAAGCCATAGATAGAATCAGACTCTGCATATCTGTAGCACCTTATAACAAATCCCACATCTCCTTAGTGTTTTGTTTAACACTTCTTGGTACTGGGTGACCTGCATTACAGTGTACTATTATCAGAAAACATATTATCAGTAGTTCTTCATCCATGAGACGTCTTTTCAGGAGCTTATAGGTGTGTTTGCGATAGGTAGAATGATCTGTTTCGGTCTCTATCTGCAGCATTTTTCGCATGTGTGACAAGAATTTCTGCATTTCTCCAAGTACTGAAAAAAAAGAACAGAAAACCTTTTGAATTAACACTCGCTTGTAATGGAGGTGTAAGGGCAGTTGTTGTTGAGTAAGGAATAAAACAGTGTGTCATGCTGTTACAGGAAAATAATCAACAGCGGGATGGAGTGACAGTGAAGCAGAGTTACTGCTACCACTCCACATCCTGAAGTGTTTTATTCCTCTTATACTACAGCAGTTTACCTGCGATTACTATTAAGATTTATTAAACAACGACATCCGTTTATAGATGCACTTCATGTTGTGGAAAGTCTGTTCATATTCTCTGTTAGGTTATAGCAGCTATAAACAGTCATTCCCTCACCAGCCTGTCTTTTTTCCTCTCTCAGATGTTCTGTTTTTAAAGTTACAGCTCTACCTCTAACCTCTAAAGAGCTGACACTGGAGACTCCTTCCATAAATGGGCAGTAAACATCTCCTCACAGAAAATTTCACCACATCAATGATTACACACATTTTTTTTTTTTTTAATGTTTATGTAGCATTTTTTTATGTTTATGTAGTGCATTGACCATACAAGTCCCTTAAATGAGCTGTTTCTATAGTAGCTATACCGTAATGGAACGATAACGAGCGCATTGATTCATAGAAACCTGTGATTTGATGCTGCACTACTGTCAGAGCTTCTGTTATAGAAAATTAATCAACACCTTCTGACCAAACAGAATTGAACATTCACCTGATATTTTTGTATGTTCTCTGTGCCATAAGACCCACACAAGTACACATTCTTTCTTGTGAAAATGTTGTCTCTGAAAGGGTGAATTATACAGATTTAAGGCTTCATGGAAGAATTTGGGAACGCTACAATGTCGGCATTTCACGTGACCGTTAACGTTAACAGACTGAATTCGACAGCTGCCGTTAGACTTGTATTATATACGAGGTTTAAAGTGAACAAGTTTTCTGTTCGTTTTTCAATACAGAGAAAAGTGCCAAAATTCTTGGCTAAAACACTGTATCACTTTAATGTACACTGTCTGGAATGTACAAGTGTACTTTAATGTACACTTTAATGTACACATCTGGAAGTTGTGACCTGCATACTATTTCTGCACTCATGATGATTTTTTTTTTTTAATGAAATGCTCTTCTTATGTGAGCGCATCGTATGAAATGTTCCATCCTCACAAAATAAACTCAGAGTAAAAGGCAATATTGAATTGAATTGAGAATTATTATAGCAACAAACCCGGGAACATCCTGCTGTACATCCACTAAGCCTGCACGTCTAAAGAAAATGCATAAATGTGACAAAATTTTGTGTCTTTCTTCTGGTTTGCTTTTCCGCTTTTTGATTGTACAATCACTTTAACAAGGTGTGTAAAGTCAGACCTGTTTTTCAATAAAATTAAATATGTACTTATGAAAGGTTGTGAATGTGTTTATTAATAAAAAAATACTGAGTACAAAATAATCAACCATAAACAGTTCATGATATTGGATTACAACTGATAAAACAATTACAGTACATAGATGGAAATTAGTGTAATTAGCAGCATTGAAATTTAAATTATTTATTTATTAATTTATATTTTATTCATATATTTTGGAATTTTTACTCCATTTTGTCATTACTGATTCGCACTCATAAGCCAGTTCTCCTCTATCACATGACAGATATTAACCTGCGAGATTGAGGACTAAGCCGTGCTTCCTCTAAGACGTGATCATCTTTTCAATCCACTGTGACTCTAACTGCCCTCTTCGATATACATGAGCTCAGAGACGGCTGCAGTCAGCTGGTGTTGCTGATCGATATGAGAAAGAGTAACACAGTAGTGATGTTTCCTGTGATGGATGTTAACGAGTCGACTCTTCGAATCAGATCATTTTGGTGAACTTTGGGAGCCGACTCGCATACATGAGCTGTTTTTTTTTTTATTGTACATTTAAGCAATGCCATTACTCTTGCAGTATAATTTATCATAATGCTTCCATGGCCCATACATGTAGTGCCTTTCTGATTTTACAATTATTTTAGATAAAAATGGCAATGAGCCGTTTGAGAGCCGAAAGAGTTGACTCTTACTGGCAGGCTGAATCAAAAAAAAAAAAAAAAAAAAAAAAGCCATCGCACAGGGCCAGTTACGTTCTCTTGTGCTGCGTCTCAATTCGCCTACTATCCATCCTAAATCATATCTGAGATTAGAATTAATGCATCCCAAATCGTAGTATGTTGAAATGAGTATCCCAAAGGTACCCGGATGCTCTACTATCTCCGGTAGATTTTCGAAGTATGGATCTGTGGACACTTTTTCAACTAATATTACCCATAACTCCTTGCGCGAGGGAGGGAGGAGGAGTTTTGTGACGGTTTGTTTCGCTGAAGTCAAGGACGTATTTTAGAGAGGTGTAAGTATGTCCCAGTACCTGCATACTCTTTTGCTACACACTCAAATGTATGTACTTTTTCTTCACAATTAGTGTTCATACTTTTAGTGCATAGTATACGTAGACGAATTGAGACGCAGGGCTGGAGTCTCGGTCATGTGTGCATCACTTGGGATCCCTTGAGTACGATTTATTGCTGTTTTACTGCACATGAACTTTTCCTTGAAGACTGCAGCACTGGTACATAGAAATGGAAAGGTGTAAAATCACTGGCGATGATCTTTATAATGTTCTCAGCATAACACTTCACAAAAAAAGGATATAATCAGTGGTCAGAGTTCAAGGGTCAGGGTTCCGGGCTGTTCTCAAATCAGAGCGCTGTCGTGTCACACAGCTGTCCAGCGCTGGAGCAATCTGAGAAATAGAAACGCCATTATTTCACTATTTTGTTACAATTATTTATACCAAGTAGTATAGAGAATGTTTCGTACTGTTTACCAATTCCAGTGCCAATTAAGACATCCTGGAAGCTGTCTTATATCATAATTAAGCCACGGTGATGTTACATACTGTCTCGAGGTAGGATCCAGCCAGCTCGGTGTTCCCCCGGTCCCTGTCCCGGTTTAGACGCACAGCGCTGGGTGTGTAGGTGTGTGTGTGGCTCTGTGTGTCAGCCTGCAGCTGCCGGATGCGGCTCTGGAGGTGGCGCAGTAGTTTGTATGAGTCCAGGTCGTGGCTACTGGCTGTGTCTGGGATGTGAGCTGAAGAAGCAGAGGATGCAGGGACGATCTCGGTGGAGCTCTGGAATTAGTGAGCAAGCCAAAAAAATTAATTTAAAGTCACCCAAAATTTGTTCTGAAGATATTTTCCCACACCAAATAATAGATTCAGTCTGTTATTCAGCATCTCAGAAAAAAAAAAAAAATCCAGACTATTAATTGCAAAGTTGACACACACCCTACCTCCTTTTCTTAATATACTGTTATATTATCAAGACTTTTGCATATTGGAACACGATTGGCTCTTATATATTGTGACACAATAACGCACATCTTGTCTTGGCCTGTTCAGTTCTAACATTTCCTGTTTTGAATTCTGACCAATCGGTGTGCTTAATTCCCACTGAAAGGATTTAAACATAAAATGTTAAACATGAAATATTTCGTAAAGTTTATAAAAAGCCATTAATTTCATTTTAAGACCTGTTTTTAATCTAAAAAAAAAAGTGGCCAAACTATAAACATAAATTTAGGCATAAATGGAAATCAGTGGAGAAGAATGTAAAACTTAAATATCTTAATTACAAATTTAAGACATTAAACTGCTAACACAACAAACAATAATTTAGGAATAACCTTACCATGTTTTTTTCAGGACAGAGGAGTTTCGGTAACATTATTATATTATATTATATTATATTATTTTTTTAATTAAGTTATTAACTTCAACAATGAGAAACAAAGAGAGGCTGGTGAGGGAACTACTGTTTATAGCTGCTATAACAGAAGTGATAACAGGAAGTAACTTGTTTTTTGCAGACTTTCCACAACATTATACAGTATGTAATTATAAATGGATAAAAAGTATCATATATCATCAAGTGGTGTAATAAATAAATGTAATCTCTGGTAAACTGCTGTGCTATAAGAGGAACGAAACACTTCTGGACATGCTGTTACTGGAAAATAATCAATTGCGTGGTGCTAACAGTGACTCCGCTTCATCACAGCATGCCGTCGTTGATTATTTTCCTATAACAGCATGACATCATTGTGTTTTATTCCTTAGGTAATAAGCCCCTGGCAGCCATTTGTAGTAGAATGCTAATGTTTACAGGGACCCATTTTGGTTGCTACTGTGGGACTGTTACAAAAAAACCACGACTGTTCTTTCCAACATGTTATTTTCTTTTCAATGAATGTAATAAACCATTAAAACATTACAGAGATGTTTGTCTTTGTGAACATGGCGAAAAAAACAACTGGTGTTTATGAATCTGTACCTAAAATGTCATTTTTAATTGCTTAATTATTACATATCCATGGTGTGATGAGTGATATTACCGCAGTAAGGTGTCTCATCTCTCCCTCGAGCTGCTCCAGCCTCCAACGCTGCTCTGATTTCTGTCTGCAGGCTTTCCTGAACAACACAGTACACACCACAACATCAGTTCTTATACATCTTCTAACACATATTCTTTGATTTTTTTTTTTTTTTTTTTTTTTGCATGCACTTGCAGTTTATATACTACAAAACATTTCTGCTATTTAAAGTGAACTGAAATGGCAGGTGACTTGGTATAATTCAGGAAACACATTCGATTAAAGATTAGTCATGTGTTATAATGTTCTTAAATTAACTGTAAAATGCTAAAGGAACAGTTGAGGTATGTACACAAAGTCACATTGACCCCGAATGTAGTCGATCAGACAAAACCAAAAGTTTATTTGGCGTCTGTTTGTTGTTTGCTTTTAGTTTTGTGCTGCAGCTACGAGGTTAAAGTAGCTAACAACTAACTAAAGAAACAAGCTTTAGACAACAAACAGGTTTTGGATGATGAACTACATTTGGGTTAAGGACGAAATTGTGTCCATTTGATTTTTCACCCAAAAAAAAAAAAAAAACAGCAAAACTAGAGATGCATCAAAACCATTTTTTCAGAAGTTTTTGAAGTACCTGTCAATATCGATGTCGATGCTGATACCGAAATGAGTAACCTTCTACGTATTAATCAATCAATCAGAGACGTCGCAGAATATTTTATTTAGCTCTGTTTATGTTCAAATAATGTGCATGAAAAGTGCACACGTGTGTTCATGCACTCATGCTACTAGGCTCGTGCTTTATAATGTTAGCTAGTTGATTTTAAATGACATGCATTTGCTAGCTATTTGGATTGTATAAGGTTATAATGGAGAAGAGGTTTTTGTTTCACTTCAGAAAAGCGCTTCTGTACATCTGTACAGTACTTTTTTTTTGTTTTCACTGTGTCAGAATCCCTCATTGTCAGTAACTGATAGTGACTGAACGACAAGAACAACATACTGGGTAAGCTCTAGCACCTAGCATTGTCTCTAGACATTCTGGCTCACCTAGCCCTCGTTAGTTTTAGGTTTAATGTTTAAGATATTTTATCAGATTGCTTGTATTATAGGGAGGTGATGTAGTCCCTCCTCTTGATACATATTCTCCATCATTAATCGTGAAGTATGTCCAGATCGCTGTCACTTCGTGTCGTTTATTCATTAGCATTGCAACGTACATTACAATGGCTTACGTTACACAGTATCACATGGTATTGGATATTACTATCAGAGAATGTTTTTAAGTAAATGGTATTGGTATTGATGCATCCCTAACCAAATCTATCAAACTAATGCATATTTATTGCAAGCAAAAACCAGTTCTAACACAAGCGGTCAATACAAAACTAAATTAAAGTGAGACCTAGACTTATTTTAGTAGACTGTTAGACTACGACCACAGGAAAGCAGATTATAGTCTTTAGCTCTAGGTTGTATTAGTGGCTTAGTAACTTCAGAAAGACCTCTAATCGATGAATCAGTCTTCCCAGAGTGCTGATGAAGGATCAGTTCCCCCTTAAGCCAAGAAGACACTACAGGTAGAAATGACTACCTGTTTCGATCACAGATTTTTAAATAGATTGCATCTATAACATCTATAACATCTACTCTTAAAATGTATTAATAAAAATTTTAAATCAAAACTAAACAGAGCTGATTATTTGTCCATATTTGTCCACTCACGACCACTGCATTATGAAAAAACACTGGAGAAGGCTTTAAGCTCCACCCACATAGCACAATCACACCATGTCATATATCACTGAAAAACTTGTTTGCTACTTTAAATGTCAAAATATGTGTCATTATGATATATCCGCCAGTTTCCTTTATAAAAACCTATAAACCACACTTAATAGATTGGAAACACGTTTTTTGATTTCTCAAAATAATTTTTTTCTTTATTAAGAACCAAAAAGCTCAGATAATCTGCATTCAGGAAAATTTACATCTACATTCCTATCACTAATTAGAAGAAAATTACAGAGAAATTTCTTAAAATTGTTGAATTTATGTTCAATTTTATATTAAAAAACAACATAAAAGCAATTTTGAGATAGTGCACAGTATTTTCTTGATTAAACAATAAATAAATGATGAACTGTTCCTGCAAATTCTTCCTCTGAAGTGTTTTCCTAGTGAAATAAATATTTGAATTCTATCATCATCCAATATATATATAAAACTATACTTTTTTTGCATTTATTAAATATGCAATGGTACATATATTTAATTAGATTCACATAAATAATTGTTCATTTTTTGAAAAAATTCCAATACAAAAAAATACATGTAAGAATATCACTAAATAACTGACCATTTATAGCTGTGATATCTGTTTTTTTTTTTTTAACATTACCGTAAATACACCTGTAGTGTAAATTCTTGCTGTAAATTCTAATGAATTACATTTTGATGAATGATAAGAGCTGATCCTGGATCAGCACACTGGCGTCCCGTACCTCTAAGCTACACCAGTTTGCACAGAAGAATCTCTATTACCTTTTCCTCAACCAGTCTACTTTCCATCTGCAGGCAACAAAACACACCTTAAACACTGAAACATTAGCTTTAATGATGCCATATTTACTCATGACACTTTAACAGCATGGTCGATGCATGCAGTTTCGAGTTTCTGTCGTGTTTCCACATAAAAAACAGGGTAAATGTTTCCGGGGACATGTTTTACAGGGGGTCCTAAAAGTGAAAAACTGTCACTGTGTGTGTGTCGGAGTGTATATTTGTGTATTTGACATTCGTGAAGCATAAAAGTGAGAGATCTGAAAGTGTGTGAAGACATTTATGATAGGAATTTTGATAGAAGCTTTGAGATTTGGTTGGTAGAAATGTAGAAATAAAAGAATTAAAAGGTGAACTTTTGGCACTGATGTTAGTTATGATTAGGTGTAGGAATATATCTGTGTGTGTGTGTGTGTGTGCGTGTGTGTATATAAAACGTGTGTGTTGTCCTAACCTCTCCAGCTCAGAAGTGAGCTCCTGTTCAAACTTGCGTGCGAGCCGTGCCGTGGTTTTCTCCTTCCACTGCACCATGTTCCTCTGCACCTGACGCAGCTCTTCATCTTTAGCCCGGAGCTGCCTGCGCAGACGCGCAGCCACGCCGTCACCGTCATCATCCTCACGCAGACGCACCCTGTTCAAACTGCTCAGCTCCTCAATGTGCTCCTGAACGACAAAATACACACACACGCACAGAAAAGCAAATTATGAGCTAATTTTTGAAGGAGCAGCAGTGATACAATAAAACGCACGACTAAACATAAGTCAGTACTCGTGCTAGCAATCAATCCCACTCAAGTCTGAGGCTAAGAAACAGAGACTCTGCTTACACTTGTTCAAATTATATCTGGATTTAGAGAATATCCACATAAAAATAAAAAAGAAAGTATAAATGCATCCAATCCACATTTGTGAATGGTGTTTAAATTTTTGCTTAGCTTTCCTGTAGTTTGGTTTATTAAATAACTGAATATGGTTCTGGCAAGCTGTCCATCCTCAGTCATTTTGTTTTCTCTATCATTCTTTTTTCTTTTATTCTCTCACACATATTAATTCTGATTCATGTACATTTTTCTTTATCACTGATTCATGCTTATTTTGTTCTATATTTTTATCCATGATTTTTTTTGCAACTCTGTTATCGATGTCATTTCTTCCATGGAATTTGTAAAGCGACCTTCCTCTTATTATTATTATTATTATTATTATTATTATTATTATTAATAGCTTAAACAACTTTAGTAAAAGTTTCAGGACACATTTTAGCCACGGTTTACAGGCAAGTGAAATGCATCTACACTACCCACCCACATTTATGTATATTTTGTGTATCCCTTGTCTATTTTTGTGTATACTGAAAGTTTTAGAAAGTAAATTTTATTTATGTCTAGGCTGACTGCTGTTTTAGCTGAGAAAGCAGAAAAGCGTCGAGTTTCCAGGTCTCTCCTGCTGCAAGCAGTAAAAAAAAATCATAAATCCTACAACTAAACCGCACATGTTGGCATCTCTGGAATAATCAAATCAAAGTGGAATTTGGTGTTTAATTTGTACATGAAAGCATAACAGTCAGAACAACCGTAAAAGTGTAAAAGCATGTGGTTTCACACCTGTATAAGTTTTTCTCTCAACACATTTACGGCTCTCTCCTTCTCAGCTGTTAACTGCTCCCTCTGCACATGCAGTTCCTCCTCCTGAAACACACACACACACACACAAACACACACACATACACATAAACACACACAAACATTATAGTATGGCTACATGCATGTGTACTGGTTTGGACTGAATGCTTTATCAGTGAGCATGCAGGTGTGTGTGCGTGTGTGTGTGTGTGTGTGTGTGTGTGTGTACCCACTTTATCAGCACTCAGCTGTTGTTTGGCATGTGTCAGTGAGGTGATGTGATTCTGCAGGCTGGTGATGAGGTGGTGGAGCGACTTCCTGAGAGACTGCAGCACCTGCACCGCCTCACTCACTGTAACACTACAGCACACACACACACACACACACACACACACACACACACACACACACACACGCACAGATTAAAATGGTCCTTTGTCTAGCTTAGTTTTTGTACTGTTAGAGTTGCCATAGTTCTGAGCCTGAGCCTTTGCTACAGTCCTGATCCAAATCCATCTGCCAGGCCTGAAAACCATCTGTACATACAGTACTGTGCAAAAGTCTTAGGCACCCTCATTATTTTGTTAAAAATAAATATTATCTTACATGTTTATTTTATAGCTCTTATTTTATTTTAGAAATTGCACAAAAATGTCAGTCTGTCAGTAAAGAAAGTAATAGAACACTTTTCAGACTGAAAACATAATGAAGGCTGCAGAAGCTCCAGCAGAACTGTGGCAGATTCTCCAAGATGCTCAGTAAATCTTACCCAATAATTTCCTTATAAAACTGCACAAACTCTACCTGAGACTACTGATGCAAAGGCTTCTCCTTATAAATCTTAATTTTACTGCTGTTTACTGCTCTTTATAGTCGATTTTAAAACATAGAAGATGTTAAATTTCATTATTTTTGAAGGCATCTTTGCTTTACAGCATTTCTTTACATGTACTTTTGCACAGTACTGTACTGTAAGAAGAAGTCGTAATATAGCAATATTACTGAAATTTAGTGGTGGGTAATATAACCATGACGCCTTTATAATAATAAATTAAGTCCTAATACATTGCATTTTTCTTCAATATCATGCAGCTCTAATTGGTACTCACAATAATTAATAGCTGTTTGGATGTTAAAATCTAGTTTTTTTATCTAACTGTTTTTGTCTTCTGTCTTCTTCCTGTCTTGTTAATGATTTATTAAAAGAAAAGTAGCACTACCACCTAAGTTGCTAGCAAACATCAGAAAACTAAATTTTATTTTTTAAAAAATAATAAATCAAAGTATTGTGATACCATTTTGTTCTGTATTGCCCATCTGAAACTTTGAAACCTTGTTATTCACTTTATAAAGAACTTCTGTTTAATCAATACCTGTCATTATACATATAATAAAATTCAAAATGAATAATAATGCAGGTTTGGGTTAAACACTTCCACACACACACACACACACACAAACTCTCTCTCTCTCTCTCTCTCTCTCCAGGCTACTGATTATTCTCTCAGGATAAGAGTTAAAGTACAAGAGAGTCAAAAATAGTGATGAACGATAAAACAGTACCAAATAAAAAAAAAAACAGAAGACAAAAAAGAGGAAGACACCTGTCTGATTAACCAGAAAAGCCGTTATCATCTAACACACTGTACTGAAACCACTTTTAACCCCCAGCGCTTTCTGAAAACGTTTGTGAACCTTCAAACCTCGGTTCACACCTCATCACTGTGGTCTGATTGTTGTTGAGTGGTTTACAAACGTTTGCTGCAGACTTTTGGTGCTTGTGGCCACCACACACACACACACACACACTCAACACAGAGCCTGAACTGTCATCAAGTTCCAAGTCTTCTTATTAAAAGATCATTAATCTACTTATTAAAAGAAAAACCTCTTCTCTACTCCTGTGTAGAAGCTGTGTGTGTGTGTGTGTGTGTGTGTGTGTGTGTGTGTATGTGTGTGTGTGCCCGCACCAGGTCTCTCAGTGTACCTGTGTGAGACATGTGTGTTGTCCACTGTGAAGCCGTTATGAGTGAGCAGCTCCTGCAGACACACACACTCAGTGTGTATATCCTGAGCCCAGCTGGCGCTCTGCTGTTCGTGTCTCGCCGCCGCCCCCTGCTGGAGACGCTCACACTCAGCCAGCTCTGCCCTCACACCCTGCAGCTCCTGCTCGCTCCGCTTCACACACTCTTTCAGACGCATGGCTTCGCTTTCGGCCTCCTGCTAGTGACACACACAGAGGAGAGATCATAAAATCATAATTTATAATTTGTAAAATATAACGTGAAGACGTGTGTGTGTGTGTGTGTGTGTGTGTCTAAAACACAACCAAAACACAATCAGAGTGTAATGTTTTTACTCTTGATGGCCTACACACACCTGCTGCAGCTGTCTGCGCAATTTATATAACTCTGTCTGGTGCTCGTCTCTCAGAGCTCTGACCACAGCCGTCTGCTTAGACGCTGCGCTGTCCAACTCCTCCACTGTCTGAGAGACACACACAGAGAGAGAGAGAGAGAGAGAGAGAGAGAGAATATAATTGAATTGAGAGTGAGAGACAGAGAGAGAGAGAATGTGTGCATGTGTGTGTGCGTACATAAGAGAGAGATTTGAAGTGAATTGAGAATGTGTTACAGAGAGAGAGAGAGAGAAAGTGTATGGGTTTGTGTGTGTGCACAAAGAGTGAGAGAGTGCATGACAGAGAGAGTGCAGGAGAGAGAGAATTAAATTGAATTGAGAATGTGTTAGAGAGAGAGAGAGAGAGAGAGAAGAAAAGAAAAGAAAAGAAAAAAGAAGAGTGGAACTTATCATGTAGTGAACGTGAGTCATCAACACTCTGATGTCACCTAAAATATACAGTATGAATACAGTGTAAAATGAGAGAGAGAAAGAGAGAGAGAGAGGGTGTGTGTATTACAGAGAGAGTGTGTATATGTGTGTGTGAGAGAGAGAGTAACTGTGTTGCTGGACAGAAGTGTATTCACTGATGGAGTGTGTGTGAGTGCGTGGAAGCGTAATCGTCCTCACCTTCTGCAGCTCCACCACTTTATTCTGCAGAGCCAGTGCACTCCTTTTTTCTCTCTCCACCTCCGCTCTCCCTCTCCTCTCCACCTCCTGCATCTGCTTCTCCAGTCTGACCTGCTGCTCTCGGAGAGACTCCGCCCTCTGCTCCTCCCACTTCCTCTGTTCTCGTTCCACTGCCCTCTTCACCTGTAGGAAGTTTTATTTCTAAGCTTGTATCAAGATGCTTGTATCGTATGTATAAGCAATTAAACTGGAGCCTGAATCAGAAATGTGCTCCTGTCTGGTTACTATGACAATAAAGTTTTTTCTTCACTATAAAATTTGTCACTTTATACCACATCGCTGTTGAATTCTCTATTCTGATTGGTCAGAAGGTGTTGACCCATTTTCTATAACAGCAGCTATATCAATGCGCTCTTTCTAATATGTTATTGTTTCTATTATAAGAGCAAATACACACTTGGAAGGTGGACACTCTACATAAACGGATTAGAATTAGCTAACCTTTATTTCACATTTATGGAAGGAGTCTCCAGTGTCAGTGCTTTTTAACAGTCAGAGGTAAAGCTGTAACTCTAAGTTTTCAGACACGGGAAATTTCTCAGGACAGAGGACTGCAATTTTTCTGTCTTATTAAACCCAAGTGATGGAACAGCTGTTTATAGCTGCTATAGTGCAAATGATAACAGGAACTTGTTTTGCAGACCTTCCACAACATTAAACGTAACTATAAATGGATAAAAAGTACAATGTGTCATTCTTCAATAAATTAAAATCACATTTGTTGACACATAGCTGTGGTATAAGGGGAATAAAACACTTCAGAAGGAAGCTGTTATAGGAAAATAATCAGTTTCAGGGTAGTAACAATTATTATTATTATTATTAATATTATTATTATTATTACTGAATGCTATATAGAGAGAAAACCTGTTCTTGAGTTTCTCCTCTCAGCTCCTCTTCTCTCCTGCTGAGTTCCTCCTGCTGCTGCTTTAAAGACTCCTGTAGTCTGTTCACCTCTTCTTCTGCCATCTGAGGAGGGTGAGAGACAGAGGATAGAGAGATGAGAGTGTGTGTGTGAGAGAGAGAGAGAGTGTTATATACTTGCCTGTAATAGTATATTTATATTATGTGTATGTATGATGTGACCTCTGACCTGGATGCGGTTGTGTAAGGACTCAGTGTGGCGTGTGTGTGTGACGGCTTGCTCTCTGAGCGCGGCCTCTTTTATCTCATGCACCTGAATACGGACCTGCGTATATACAGACACACACACACACTCACACAGTGGTAGCCATCACTAATCACATCTTAGCAGCACACTAATACTGTGTCTGTGTGTGTGTGTGTGTAGTACCCGGTGTAACTCTTCCGCGTGGGTCAGAGTCATCTGAGTCCTGTGCTGCTCCACTTCCACTTCCTGCAGAGACGTGTGGAGAAAACACATACAGGACTTTTGAATATATATTAGCCAGACATCTTTCATTCTTTGAAATTAGTAAAAATTTATTGCAATCCTATAATTACATCCAACACAACACACAAGACACAAAAACTAGATTATCCCGTATGTTACTGTAAATACCTTTTGTTTCTGAGCGTGTGCCAGCGCTGCTGTTAGCTTAGCACTCTCCTCCTCTCTGACAGCCCTGACCTCCATCTCGAGGCGATTCTTCTCCTCTTGCGTGGCCAGAAGAAGGAGCTCCTTCTGTGCAATGATCTTCTCGAGAGCCCCAAGCCGACCTTCCTGCTCAACACGTTTGCTCTGTGAAGACTGAGACATACAGACAGAGGCCGAGGTTGACAAATGGAACAGAAGAGACAGACACACCTGGGAGACTGAGAGAACCTACTTCCTGTAGCTCTTGTCTTGTTTTGGTGGCTGCGATCAGCTTCTCCTCCAGCTGCGAACATTTCTCTCTGAGCTTCCTGTACTCCTCCTGCTTCTGCTCCAGCTCCTGGGTCACTTCCTCCAATCTCTGAGATAGAGAGAACGAAGGAGAAAAAGGTGAATAAACAACAGAAACAAAGTAAAGTACATGAGATGAGCCTTGCTCCGAGTTTGTGTTTTACCTCTTGCATGGAGTCCAGCGTGCGTCTGAAGCGCCGCTGCTCGGAGAACAGCTCTGATTTGGCGTTGTCCAAAAGCCGATCCATCTCCTCCCTCTCCAGTGCAGACACACTGCCGCTATTCACATGCTAGAGATGGAAGAATGAAACAGTTGTATGGAGGAAGGAATAAAATAGAAGCAATACAGAAGGTTGAAAGGTGAAGTGGAGTCTGACGTAGGGTGAGTTACTGTATATATTGTTAATTAGGTGGTCACATGCAGGCAAGTCCTTAAGTGTGACACAAGATGGGTGTGTCTTAGTATACTACATGACATAGGCATATCCGCATCTCAATGTGTAGCAATATATAATCACAATGTTTCTGGATGTTCAGCATTTATAGTACTATAACTAGTCCAAACATACACAATACTGTGCAAAAAATGAGAAACTACCATTTTATTTTCAATCAAATGGACATTCAGGACTTATTGTAAATTATGTTAGCAAACAATAATGATTGAAAAATGTACAGTAAATTAATTCCATTTTCCATCTTCCAGTGCTTATTTATGGAGGTCAATATTAAAGTTCAATATTGCAAATAAAATATTTCCAGATTTCATACTCTTTTTAAGGTTTAAGATCTTTGTGTGATTTTCTGTTAAATACATTTTCCCATCGTCATTGTTTGCCACTAAATAATTAACAATAAATACTGAACGGCCATTTGATTAAAAACAAAATGGTGGTCTCTGACTTTTGCATAGAACTGTAGCTCCACGTTGCAACTATACAATTTATAAAAGAGAGCAGTGTGGCACAATGTAGACAAAATACCAAAACTGCAATTTTATTCCAAAATATAAACATACACTATATTGCTGATGGAACTTGCAATATGCTACAAAAAGTGGTGAAGCTGGCACACCATGATTTAACACAGCAACATATAAGAAAAAAAGCTAAACGTCTTGATAAAGTAAATGCAGAAATATGCAGAATTAACCCCAGTAATTATTGTGTACAGTCCCTTTCATAAATATTCACCCCCTTGAACTCTTCCACGTTTTGTAGTCTTACAACATGGAAAACAGCCCATAATATTGAGGTAAAAGGAAAACACAATATATTTTGTATAATTATTTACACATTAATAAACGTAGCAGTTTTGATTGAATAAATATTCACCCCTGTTGCTGTGAAACCCCTAAACTAGCTCTGGTGCAACGAGTCACCCTCAGAAGTGACATAATTAGTTATATGGAGACAATCTGTGCACAGTTAATGAGTCATGTGATCTCAGTATGAATTCACCTGTTCCTGGAGGAACATAGACGTTCTTAGAGAACATAATGTACGTGAAGCAGACACGGTCTCAGTGTTTAGGTCGAGGTTGAAGACTTATTTATTTAACCTAGCATTTAGCGTCTAGTGTTTTAGACAAAGGAGTAGATCTGGGGGACTCGTGGATGTTGAGTGTTATGGTGATCTGGTGTGTTTGGATGCTGTCTTCCTCACTCTCGTTAGTCACTCAGGTTTGTGACGGCAGAGTGATGTATGCCTTACATATCAGGGATCTCTCACG